>JARHVA010001454.1:1975000-2160000 GCA_037957365.1 Torreya grandis | reverse complement strand
TGTAGTAATTATCTCAAGCTACTTGATGGAACCCTCAACTACCTTCGTAGTTTTCCCATATAAACTCCCTCAAAAAAATTTCAAACTTAGCATATGCAACCTTAAAGGGAGCCTAAAAATAGTATTAGTAAACATGAGTGGCAACTAGAACCTTAGAGAAAATTTAGAATTAACCTGCTAATGAAATAGGTTTGGAAATTTAGTAATAAATTTTATTTTCCACCCTTTGAACCATATACTAGAAAAAATTAGAGGGAGAGCTCGAAAGAAAAAATGGATGCATATAAATTTAAATTTTTCTCTAGGTTGAATCGAATTCCACTTGTGTTGTAACCACCAAGAAGACAAAGGGAGATAATGATTGTTTATGGCATTGAGTTTTTTCTCCATTGAATGAAGGAAAAAAATATCTAACCCAAAGAAAAATATCTTTAGAAATAATATTATAGGAAACATTAAGCTAAGTAGCATTAATCAAACTAGTTATGAACTCCAAATCCCATAGTTTGGGAATGAATTTAATATTGGCTTGGTTAGTAATCTTTCCAAAGGAATGGGTTTAAATGGTTCAATATTGAATTTTGAAAATATCCCCAATATTTTAATATAATTCATAGGAAAACCCATCAATACCTTGGGATTTATCAGTAACCATATGCATGACCGCCTCATGAATATCTTCAATAAATATAAGCTTATTGCACACCACCTATTTAGATTTAGATAATTCCATTTGGAGGAGTTTTGTTAAGATAAAAATATTGTTTAGGTGTGGATGGTTGGGCCAAAAACAAACCATGATAATGAGATAAAAATGATTACATAATATTATGAATATGTGGATTATAAGAGAAAGCTTCTCAGATGAATTTTATATATTTATTTATTTGCCTAGAATAAAGGAGAGTGAAATTTTATTTTAAATATTTATCCCTAATTTTTAACCAATGCATGTGAGCATGAATTTTAGCTCCCCAAACCTAGAAGTGTTCCTCCAATTTTAGATTATGTCACCACAAGGAAACTCACATTTTCAAATCTTCATTAAAGGGAGATAGTTATAACCCTTATGAAATCTAGTTAAATTCATATTGTGAAAGATTTGCACCAAAAAAAGAAGCTTATAAACCATAAATATAGAGAAAGGTTGTAGTTATATTTATGGTGTTATCATACCACTAAATCTAACTAGAATTTTTGTAGGGTTAAGGAGAAATATTCCAAGCTGTGATAATGAGCTTTTAGGTCCCAGAGTGAAGAAGGTGGGTGATATTGAGATAGAATTGAGATTTGAGAATATTGACTTGATGAATAACCCATTCAGTATAAAACTTTATGGGAAGGTGGTTTGAGATTAAACTATTAGGAATGACTACCATAGACCACTCTCAAACCACCTTCCAAAAATGATTTAGCAAGCCAACACCAAAAAAATATCCTTTCAACTACATCATTAGAGGCATAAATATATTAAATACAAGGATAATGGCCATTAAATTCAAAGAGGGTATACACCACTCAATGAACTAAAATATAAAATATTAGGCAAAAATTATGGGGAAATTAGTGAAACCAAATGAAGGATTTATGTTAGAATCATTCATAAATAACATTAAAAATTCAAAAAAATAGAATAAAAATAAATATAATACCTCTCAAGGATAAAACCAAAAGGTGAGACATAAATTTTAAAATGGGAAACAAAACTAATCAGGAAAAAAAACATTATGATAAATAAGAAGGCTTGTCCACAAAATATTCACAATATAATTCTTAAAAGTGAGATGAATTTAACAAGAAGAGAGAGCTTTAATTATCTAGTCTAATAAAAGAGGAGAAGAGGGATAATTAAATAGAGAAATAAGAATGGATATGAAGTTATAAGGAACCCCATCATGATCCTACAAGGCCTCCTTAGTATGGGTCACATGTCCTATTCCCTTAGAAAGTAAAGGGAAATGTGTGGCATATGGGGGGATGAGTTACGTGTACAAGTAACTCCAAAAATCCTAAAGGAGGATAAAAAGGTGAGTGACACCTCATGGAATATAGATTTATGTGAATTAATAATTCACATAAATACAAATTATCCACCAATAAAAAATACATAGGAAAAAAAATTATCCCAAATAAAACATAATCCTAACACTCCCCATTAAACTTTATTTATGGGTTTTAAAAACAAACAAAAACGGAGGAAACATTATAACTCTCTCCTTGAAGATAACTTCCTTAAATCCTAACATGTTAAAAAAGATTAAAAATTACTCTTTACATAATGGCTTCATGAAAATATTGGCCATTTTATCTTGAGTAAGATAAAAAGAGAAAATAATTTGTTTGTCTTCAATAAGATCACATTAAAAGTGATGTTAACTATTAATGTGCTTGAACCTTGCATGGAAAATTATATTCTTTGCTAAGGAAATAGAACTTTATTTATCACCAAAAATTAGAGTAGGTGAATATTAAGGGAGGCCCAAATCTATAAGAAGTCTTCAAATCCAAATTGTTTCCTTAGCAATATGATTTCAAGCTTTATACTCAGCTTTGATGGAAGACAAGGATGTAATAGTTTTATTTTTAATATTTAGGGAAATTGTGCTAGAACCCAAGGATAAACAACAACAATTTGTAGATCTATAATCATTAAGATCACCCACCCAATAAAAATTAGAATAACCTATCAAAGAGAAGTTATTTTTTTAGGTATACTTGATGCCAAAAGTTGGAGTACCTTTAATATAACAAAGAAATATCTTAGCAAATTTAAGGTTAGTAGTTTGAGGTTTCAACATAAAGCAAGAAACCAATCCAATATAAAATTAAATATGAGGATGAATTTGAGTAATATTAAATTCAAATTTCTAACTAATTGGTCTATATAAAGTAAGATCAACATTTTCAGTTTCCATATCATTAAACAATATTACACCAAGTTCACAAGGGGTAGTAATAAGGTTTAAAATCTAACTTATTAAATCTAGATAGAAAATCTTGTCCATATTTAGATTAAGAAAAGTATATTCTATCTTTTTCTTTCCAAAATTGAATACCTAAAAAATAATATAAGAGACCTAAATCTATCATTTCAAAGGTGTTCTTTAAAGCATTTTTAGTTCAATAAATAGTTGAACTATTACTACCAGTTATGATCAAGTCATAAATATACAAAAAAATAATAACTATGAAATTTTGAGTGTTTCTGAAAAAATTATTAGGATCATTAGAGCTACGATTAAAGCTTTGCACTATAAAAAAATAGATATATTTTAGAATACCATTCTCTAGGATATTTTTTCAAACCATAAATGTCTTTGTTTAATTTGAAAACAAGATTCGCATTACCTTTTTTAATAAAACTAGGAAGCTGAGACATATAGATTGTTTCATGAAAATCATGTTCAATAAATCACTCTTAACATTCATTTGGTAAACATGCCAATACATGTGAGCAACTAAAGTTAAAACAACTTTAGTTGTGGACATCTTAGCTATGGGTAAAAAAAATTCATTGTAATAAATTCCTCAAATTTGATAAAAAAAATACTCTAGAAACTAATATACCACTTGATTATCAAAATTGAACTTAGTTTTAAACAACCATTTACGAATTACTAAACTATGACCTTTAAGGAGAGGGACTAAGTCTTAGGTGTGATTAGATATCAAAAAATTGTATTCTTCATGCATAGATTTTTCCCAATTAGGGTGACCTTGAGAATTTTTAAGTGTTTTAGGATCATTATTTTTCATAAGTTTAGATATCAAATCATAGTTTGAAAATCATTTCCTAATTTTATAAGTATCATTAAAATCTACATCAATTATAGAAGATTTTGATGTTGTCTTGGCCCACTTAGGCATAGATTCAGGTGGATAAAGACTAGAATAAGGAGTTGGAACCATAGGAACAATAACATAATTATGAAAAACATCATTTTTATTATCACTTAAATTAAAAGGAAAAGAAGCCAAAATAATATCAAGAGAATTTGAATTGGAAGCACAATTTACAACACCATCTTCAGTGATACCAACATCTATTTTAATCTTATTTTTATTAGTTTGAGGATCACAAACCTGATAAGATTTAGATTATTTTTAATAAACAATAAAGATAATTTTTTGTATTTTTATTCTAACTTCTTATGTTTTTACTTAGGAATATGAATAAATGAATCAAAGCCAAAAACACAAGAATGTTTTAAATTAGGTTTTCTACCACTCCAAGCTTCTTCAGGGGTAAGATTTAAAAAGAATTAATGATAATATTATTAATGATTTAAAAAATACAAAAATAGATTCAATCCAAAATTTATAATTAATATATTTAACATGTAACATACACCTAACCATTCCAGTGATAGTCCTATGTTTACATTTAGCAGCACCATTTTACTCAAGTGTGTAAGAAACAATATTTTCATATTTAATACCATGTTTCTTATGAAATCCAATAAAATAATTTTTTTACATATTTAATAAAATTATTATTTTATAATATATACAAATAATAAATAGATTATTTTTCAACAAATGCATGAAATTAAATGAAATTGTCTAAAACTTGATATGTGGTTTTTAAGAAATAAATACAAACTCAACTAGTGCAATCATCAACAAAAGTTCAAGAATATTTTTTACCATTATAATAGTTATTTTACATCGGTAATAAAATATCACTATTAACCAAATGAGGTTTTTCACTTTCATGCCAATATTTATGTTTAGGAAGCTTTGTGTTTTTTATCATCTATACATTCACTACAAATAGATTCAGTTGGAGGAATGGCAACTGAACCATGCACCATATTGATTTTATTCATAAGTTAAATATTATAGTAATTAATATGTCTTAATATTTCATGCCATTATTTATCATGAATAGAAGAAATAAAATCATGATTAGAATAGGAAGAAGAGAATTCAATAATTTTTAACATGTTATCGTTATATAGAAAGGCAATAACAACAACTTGAAAATATTGCTTGGTTGATATAACATAACAAGTTTCATGAAAGAATTATATTTTATATTCTTATTTTCATAATTAAATAATTAAAATAAGATTTAATTTTAAATCAATAATAATTAAATATCATGTAATTCACCATTAGGGATTTTAATAGTTCATATGGCTTCAACATTGCAAGAAACATGATTTGTAAGACTTAAATGATTGTTAGAAATATTTGGTTATAAATAAGTTAGTATTATATGTCATATATTGAGTATAACTAGAATCAATAATCTATTCAATAGGAAAAACATGCAAAACATAAGTAAAAGTAGCTATATTATTAGACTTCTATTTATTTTAAGTCTTAGTATTACTAGTGCTAGCATTGACTTTGAATTTAAGATTATAATTTTTAATATCCTATTTATTCTTTAAAAAGTGATCTTCATCATGATTTTTTTTTTCATAATAGTTGCATTCTAATTTTTTATTAGGTTTTGAGTTACTTGTTTAATCTTTTTTATCATGTGTATTGTTTGACTTGGCATTATCTTTGGCACTCTTATGTTGTTGTTTAGATACAAAAGTATTTTCATTGGTTTTAAGACTACCAAATTGAATTAAATTTTGTTCTTATTGATACAACAAAGTATAAAATAAATCAAAGGTCAACTAAATAGATAAATTGGAAAATTCAAGTTATGCATGAACATTTATAATAAACTATTGAAAAGATTTAGGTAAGCATTTTTTCAGGACAATGTGAATTAAATTCAAATATTAAAGTTTAGTGCCTAAACCAATTATTGAGAATGCAAAGAGTGAAATTTAATCAATAAATCATCCATAGTTTTAAGTTCATTATATTTTAAATCAAAAAGTTGATCTTGAACTTGAATTTTCCTAAATTTACTCACAACATCATAAACATGTTTAAGTATAAACCAAGAATAAGATGCAAGAAGACAACCATCAATGTGTACATGCAAATCAGAGATCATGCCCATGTCAAATAAACCTAGAGACTCTTCATTTTTTTCTTTTCTTTTCTCTTAGATGTTTTTGGTAGTAAGATTTTCATCAGTTTTGGGGTCTTTGCTATCTACTATGCACACTAAGTGTTTGATGGTGAAAATGTATGCATATATGATCTTCAAATGTGGTAATTGGGATATGTGAGTTTAAATTTGGGAAAATTTGAGTTATTGTTCCATTAACATTAGTACAATCCTAGAAATTAAAATGAAAACAAATCATGATGACTTACTAGATTAAAAATTTGTCACTACTAAAAATGAATGATTTAAAACACCACGAGTTGAAATGGAAATAATAATTAAAGAAGTTTTACAATAAAAAATGTAAAATCAATTAACTTGTAAATGTAAACCCATTCTAAAACTTGAAAAAATATGATGAATATGGTGTGATTTTTATGGATTAAAAAGTTATCACTATTAAAAGCTTTAAATTAAAAAAAAATACTTAAATAAGGAATACTACAAATGCTTGGTAACCATAAAATAAACTTGATTTTATTTATGATTTTGAGTGGTTGTTTTAAGAGAATAAAAACTTATTTAATAAAATAATGGATCAATAAGATTAAGAATTATGGTTAAATAAATGTAATACTTGTAAATGCAAATCTATTTATAAATATTAATAGAAAGTAAATTTATTAGCAAGCAAAAACGTATAAAGTGTTTTAACTATGTAGCTAAATTCACACATTAGCAAGAACAACCCACTAAAATACCATGGACAATCAAGATGAAACTAGATAAAAGGCATCATGAAATAGTGATAAGGGCAGGTAATGGAAAAAGGAAGGAAATAGAAAAGTGCAGATATGAGAATAAGGGATTGAACATAGGAAAGATGAATAAATGCAAATAATAAATAATGCATAATAACTAGATAATGCTCAATTACAAACTGCGTAGTAAGAAAAAATCTTGAGTCTACAAATAATAGATAAATCACTACAAGCTCCAAAATTAGCATAAAGAAAGAGAAAAAAGACTATGGGAAATGAAAAATTACATAATGAAGACTAAATAATAAGTAATAAATGAAAACTCACTCAAATATATTTGTATATGGTGCAATATTATCATAAAAATGAATGTGAAAAGTAAAATTATATGTTATGTGCAATAAGAAGGAAAAATAAATGAAATATGAATAAATGCACTTAGAAAAAAATTAATCAAGAAGGATAAAAGTATAAAGAAAGAAGTCACTAAAATGTGAGGACTGCATAAGAATATAAGTGAAAAAAAATGTGCATTCACCAAAGATAATAGGATGGCAAAGCATAAAACATAGAATATAAGAGCAAAACAAGGATAATAAGATATCGAAGGAATGGAGAAAATATAAGATTAAGCACGGAATAATTGAATAAGGGCACAAAAAAAATCATACTACAATAAATAAAACTCAATAAAAGAGTTTTTTTTTTTTTTTTTTTGACATAAAATTTGAGATAAAAAAATAGATACTAACCTACTTGGAGAGCTTCACCAAAAACTAGTTTAAGGATGATAAAATAATCCTTATGAGAAACCTATAATAGTTAGTTAGAAGGTATAAATTGCAAGCAAACATAAGTTAAAAAAAGAGATCAATTTGAAAAAAATTCAAGGGTGATATCCCTTACAAAAAAATTGAAATTTATCCCAAAAAATACCTACGCAACTCACAAATTAATGTTAAAAATGAACACTAAGTTATGAAACTATGAATGATTTATGCCAGAATTGTTCATTAATAACATTGAAAATGTATAAAATTAGAATAAAAAGAATCTAGAATACCTCTCAAGGATCAAACCATAAACTGGGATGTGAATTTTAAATTGGAAAACCAAACTAATTAGAAAAAAACCCATGTGATAAATAAGAAGGCTAGTTCAAAAAATATTTAAAATGAAACTCTTAGAAGCAAGATGAATTCAAGAATAAAAGAGAGATCTTCAAGTATCTAGTTGAATAAAAGAGGAGGAGAGAGATCATTAAATAGAGTGAGAATAAGGGATGGGGAGTTATAAGGAATCCCATCATGACCTTACAAGGCCTCCTTAGTGTGTTCCAAGCGTCATATTTCCTTATAAATTTAAAGGAAGTGTGTGGCATGTGGGGTGAGGAGTTACTTGCACAAGTAACTCCCAAAATCCTAAAAGAATAAAAAGAGGTGAGTGATACATCATGGAATCTAGATTTATGTGAATTAATAATTCCTATAAATATAAATTCTCCACACAAATAAAAATTAGGATACATAAATTATTCCAAATAAAGGTTAATCTTAACACCACAACCACACATCCATTGTCATGAGCAGACACCTGACAAAAATTTACTAGCCAAACCATTGTGGCAATAGAGGAGAGAGAAAATCTAGAAATCTTAATTTCTTATAGGAAAATAATTTTCATATTAATAGGTCACTGACATATATCCATTATAATGAATTTTTTATTTATGTTAGTAAGTAATCACACATTCTATGATTACATTAACATTAATTAATATTTGTTTACATAATGTTTTCCTTGTCCTCTTCAACCAAAAAATTAAATTTTTTTACCATGTAGGATTGGTGGTTACCTTTCATGAAATCACTTAAGTGAAAGGCCCATCAATTTTATTTCACATAATTTCAATCTTTAGGTGGTGGATATGGATTATGATCTCTACAATATAATGGTATGTGATAAAAAAATGACAAGTTATTTGATCTCATGTAGTTTATTCAACTCATGAGTGGGTTATGATGGTTGACAAATATTTATTAAGATATGAGATCTAAAAAAATATGAAACTTGTAATGTGCAAAAAATATGAGATGCCAGCATATATTGGGTGACAGGAGATGGTTACTTTGTGGCCACTATAGTACCACTCATGGGGTTGTACATAATAGTTAGGGCATTGATCATAGTCTGTGATTATTTATTACCCTTACTAGTAATAGTGGTCTATCTATCTAAAGATGTTTATGCATTATTAATCACCTTAGGATATGTTTTGAGTGATGAGGTTGGTTTATATTTGGCCATCAATGGGCACTCATGTATTTTGTGGTCCATGTCCAAACAATGAAAATAGATATTGGGCATGTTAATATAAATAACTTTTTACAACATATATTTATACTCAATTATAATAGCAATGGTTTCCTTAATATATTTGACAAGATACACTTCCACACAAATGTGTTTTTGAGGCCAACATACATAAAAATTATTTCTCAAACCCTATGAATCCCCTTATAGGTTTAATCAATAGATGGACAAATTTCCACAAGGGCAAGGCGAAGCCATGAAAATCTATCCATATTGGTATTTTCAGTTTGGCTTACTCCAAAATGACAAAGTTTGAGTTCTAATGGGAGAACTTAACCAACATGTTATAGATAAACCAAGGCCCATGAAAAATAATGGCATGATAGTGATCTAGGTTATCAAATTCAAATGGGAAAAAACTCTTGGTCAAGTTTTAGACTACCTTAAGGTTAACACCATGGCGTGATGACCAAGTACTTTAGACCCAAGATTTCAAATTAGTTTCAATGGGGACCTGACCAATAGAATAGGAAGTAAGATTAAAATTCTCATAATATTTTCAAGCTTTATCAAACTTTGGTAATTATAAAACATCATTAGGGAGGTTTTTATGGGTATGGTCATTACCTCATGTAAGACCTTTGGGATAGGATGAAATTATGCATGCACTTAGGTTCCATTACTTCTCATAGCTCTAGTTGAAATACCTTAAGTAAATGTCACATGTCCCAAGGACATGTGCATAAAAATATGAACCATCCACCTAAAGGGTGGTGAGAATTCAATACAACATAATAAATGAGTGGCCTTTCAAAAAACATAAACTTCATGTTAGATAAAATGGTGGTATGACTAACAAATATGTAAAAAAATCCTAGCAAAGCCTCTTTTATTTTCAGTCCCTTCTTCAATTTAAATTTTATATCAATATACATTTATTAACTAATTTTAATCATCTAAAAAAATCTAGTAACTTGAATTAAAAACTATATAAAATTATTAATTATTAGAAATATTCTTATATATGTGTTGGTGTGTACATGTAAGGTGTATAATATATTGTTAATTGTGTGATGTGTTTCCATAACTAATCCTCTGGAATTAGGGATAGTGTGATAATTAATTCCACATTATTATGGGCTCTTGTGCCTATTTATGTAATAGCTATTCTTATTGGATAAAAACAATAAGCATTCATGTTTTCATTTGGTATCAAAACATTAATATTTTTCACCTTGTGATGGAAGACTATGAGAGCAAGGACCACATAGCACTTAGTCCTTGCCTTTGAATTAAATTTTTTTTATGGCTGAGTATTTTTCCATAAGAATAAGAATTGCAACGTGGTTAGTCTTTTAACTAAATATTTTATATTAAATTGCATATAATTGAATTAATTAAATCATATTTATGGACATGTACTTAATAGGTGGTAGTTTTCTTACCAGACCATATGATTAAGTTACAAAACATTAATAATATTTATTTCTAACCAAGAAATGTTACCTAGCATTGGTAGTATTTATTTGTAATTAAACATAAAACTAGTGCTATATTGATATTACATTGTCACATCAAAATTAATATATAAATATATTAATATTTTAAAGAATTTAATTAATAAAATTTGCAATATTATTATCATCAAAAAATTTATAATATGAACTAATAATTCATTTCATTAGCATTTAATTATTGAAATTTAAAATTTAAATTAATGAATTATTTTTATTATATTATAAAAAATCAATTATTCAAGTTAATGATCTTAATTTGAAATGAGAAACAAATATAATTATAGAGATTTAAATTGTTATGATTAATAAGAGTCATAAAGAAGATGTAAAATTTTAAAAAATAAGTTAAAATATTAGACACTATAAGTATTAATAATATAGTTAAAAATTATAATATTAATATTAAAAAAATTACATTCATAATTTCCAAAATATATTTTAATAAATACTTTATTTATGAAAATAAGTAGTATTTATTATAAGATATTGTCTAAGCAGCATCTATGATAAGATTTAACATGTTCAATAATTAATTAATGTTTTATAATTTTTTGAATATTTATGAAAATAAGTAGTATTTATGATAAAATATTGTCTAAGTAGCATCTCTGATAAGATTTAACATGTTCAACAATTAATTAATATTTTAGAACTTTTTAATTTTTTTATTTTGTTAGAATGTATTGAATTAAATATTATTCATGAAAAAATTAATGACATAAATAATTATAATAAAAAGAAGAATTTAATAATTAATAATGATATGAGTTGTCATAGTAATTGATTGTTATGATATCAACGTAAGAATATTTCTAAATAACCCCCTTGAGAATATTCTAATATTTATATGAAAAAAATTTAAAATATATATATAATTATTAAAATCATATGCATTTTTAAAAAATTGATTAGTTAAAGTGAAACCATTAGTACCTTCTTGGCACAAACTATAAAGGATAGTCATGTATTATTTTTCCTCAAGAATGAGAGATATTAGTTTTGTGGGTATGTAGTATAGGATCAAATTTAAGGAGTCTATTTGGAGTTAATATTTAGTATGGATTTGTGTTGTCTATTTGGGTCAGATCTCATTAGTATAGCATGAAATTTTAGTTGTTGGAAGAGTGCATCATTATAATGGTTTTTTGAGACCTTGATAAAGAGAAAATAAAATAAGTTATTATAGCATCAATGTTCAACATAGTCTTCTATGCAGATCTAGCTTAAACATTGAAATAATTTCCCTATGTGCAACATCTACACATGTAGTACAATGAGTATAAAGTCTTCACTATGCATGCATCTTTTTTCACTTGATATATTATATACTATATCAACCAATTAAATTTTCGTGTGTAGTCATGGAATTAGTTTGATCGATGTGATTCTATCATTTGTTATCTATCTCATATTTTATCACTAAAAGCAACATCGTAATATCGATGATCAATGTATTTTTATTTTATATGGTCAATATCTGAATTGAAAAAATTGTAATTTTATGCCTATTGATTCCTTCTATCCATGCATTCATTGATTGACTCATGACTAATTATTATACCAATGATTTTTTTTACTTTGAATCATGCTTAGTCCATCTATTGTTGTCTCTTTGAGATTAATTTTTGTGTATTTATGTCATTTATTTAATATTTAACACCAATTATTTTTAAGATATTTAATTTAATTTTCACCTCTCAACACAGTGACCTCATAGATTTGCAATACATTTGTAAGTGAATAAGCAAGTGATACTTTAATGCTCAACATTTATAGAAACATTTCCATAATCATTATCATATGCATCTAGAACTTCATTTTTAATTGTGCATATTGGTCTAACTCACATGCCTTGTCTCTCATGAATTCTTCCTTCAAACTCATGCCCATGCAAATCACCTCTCATCAAATCAATTCACCATTCATGACATCTTCCAATTCGTGCACTACCTCACACCAAATTTGTCCATCATTTACTCTCCAAATTTCCTTCTTTATTTTATGTTATAATTGTTATTATTATTCCTAAAGGGATAATATTGGATCCATTTAATTTTATCTTGGAATTATTATTGAATCTATTGGCCAATCAAATTTCATTGATATATATATATATATATATATATATATATATATATATATATATATATATATAAGCCTTTTGTAAAGAGAAATAAAAAGTTTTTAATGGAATAAATAAAATAATATTATTTGGTACAAGTTGATTAATTAATTTTTTTATGTTATTGTCCACTTCACTTGGATTGAGGTTAGACATTATCCATGCAAAAGATAGAGGACATGTTTGTACAAGGTGGGTATGATGTGATATTCAAAGCTACATTTGTTCACATAGTGTGGTTTATCAAGTTTGAAGATTATGCATTGAATGTCAAATTACCTATCTATTGGACAATATGATTTTACTTAATTGGCATTAATATTGATCTTATCAAATTTTTTCTTGGGTTTTGAAGTTGTCTAGAGAGTTCAAATCAAAGAAAAATAGGAATAAGGTCCATTGTAATGGTCTAGTGTGAGTGTAAGAGTTTAAGAGTGAAGCTCTAATGATTTCAATATACAATTTTCTATTAACTATTTAAAATCATTATTTTTTTGTGGAAAATGGATTTATGATCTAAGTTTTAACTTTATTTTAAACTTGATTCTAGAATCACATAGCCAATATTAGTTCTGAGCATGTGTTTAACTAAGATAAGTACTATATCCAATTTAATGTCATCAAATTAATGTTTATCCTACCTACATTATTGTTTGTTAATTATGATTATAATGGTTTTGTTGTTTATTTTTTATGTTATTTTGTTTCACTAAACTGCTTGAGTGGAATCTAGGAAGTTCATAGAAACTTTCAAATTCAATGAATTAATATACTTATTTTGTGGGCTTTTATTTTTGGCTTTAGATGGGTTTGCATTTTGTTTTGTAAAATTTGAATAATCCCTTGTACGAATCATCTCTTGGCATGTATGTGCATTGGTCTAGCTTCTTCCATGGGATTTTTGTTTTGTTTTTATTAAAATTCAAATGTAATTGGATATCTTGCTATCATTTTTTAGTTATATGGTGTTTTTTTTCCTTTTTAGTATTTTATGGTATGGATGGGTGCCTCATCTCAATAACAACAACTCAGGTGGATGAACTCATCTCAACTCAGTTCATTTCATCTCAGTTGACATTACATGAATTTACACATAGCTATTGTAGATATACCACACTAAATTTTAAATTTGTGATCAATAACTTTTTTGTGGATATTTTGAGTTGTTTTTTTTTCAAAGTTTCGGTCTCACATATGTACTTTATCGATAAATCCCTAAGATAATGCTTATTTTTTATAGGAAATCAATCTGAGAATGAATGTTTTTAGGACAAATCCATGGATAAAGGTATTTTAGTGTTAATTTCACTTTATATAATGTTTTAATCTCCTATGTTTATGTTATTAAAGTTAGATCGGTAAATCATTTTGTCAATTATGTAGACTATAACTGAAAGGTTGTTAATAATAGGTGTTTTTTGAATGTATATGCTCTCCACACAAACAAGCATTATATGGTGGTTAAAAAAAGAGGTATGTGCCAATATGTGTCAACATAAAATTTTAGGGTTGTTTTTTAAGAGAAATATGGTTGTCAACATAAAATTTGAAGTTTGTGGTTTCTAAGAAACTATAAATTATTGAATTATGGAATGAATATCAATTGCTCGCTTGATTTTATTTAGGTCTCTATCGACATTAGTTTTGAATAGGGTATGTAATGAAGATAAGGTCTAATATGAATATTCTTTGTCAGTGTTCACTTTTATGAGATTTGTTTTCTAGAATTTTTCTTGGTACCCTATCAAGGCATTTATTAATCATAAGTATTAGATAGTCAAATATCTTATGGAAACACCTACAAATTTATGAAACCATCACCACATTTTGATCATGATGATGGATTGTGGAGGGTGATTGAAAATATGGATGTCTTTATAAATTTGTATAACATGTCTCTCCAAAAGCTTCATGACTTTTGTTATGGAATGTGGAAGCCTTTTAACATTAAGTTTGCACGAATATATTAAACAATAAGTGTCTCAATAATAAGTCATATTTAAGATATTCCATCATGAATTGAATGCTTTTTGAAATAGAAGGAAATACAAAGCACTCTATTTTGATATATGTTATTTTCACATAGAAACCATGTATAGGTATTGAACTTGTACAAACTAATTAAGAGTATATATTAAATTTTTTTATTTGCACTAATGGAAAATTTAGATATCTAATAAAGATCATTTTTTAGTAACATTATTTTTATAATTATACATAATGTTCTACATCACTTTTCGAAGCATGAATCTATAATTAGAACTCAGAAATGTAATTTATGTTTGTGTTTAAATTGATTAAAATTCATTTATTTTTGACAATGTTTTATCAAGTTGTGATAGAAACTACAGAGGATTGAGAACCAAGTTTCTCCACCTACTTACTTGATTTGTGGACAATTTTAAGTAATGTTTAATTTAAACTTAAGGTCTTGTTAATCACACACTTATACTGAGATGGGGGTGAATCGGTATAAGTTAATATTTTACTTAATAAAACTTAATAACCATAATAACACCATTCACACAAGATAACACAATTAAGAGACAAGATTTACATGGAAACCCTTTCTGGGAATAAAACCACAATATAAAATTATCTTATAAAATTTGTAGGTACACCTACTGGAGACACCAATCCCCACTACTAAGCACCAACTTAGAAAGAGACACCAATCTATTTTATTAAGAAACACCAACTTCCAAATGAACTTCTTTAATGAATGATGATCAATTTATTTCTCTTCTTAAATATATTCTTGTTGATGATACACACTTCAAAAATTTGATGCAATCATCTTCATATTCTTTTTTTTCAAGTCAGCATATATTCCCCTTTCAAATATTCTTATAACATATTCATATATATGTTCTTATACTTCTAAAATTACTCTTAATTAGATTGATTTATCGTGTTTTTTGCTTATAGATGATGCAACATTTCACATAAATGATCTCCTTCACAAATTTTCTTGTAAATATTTTCCATGTATCTTTGCTCAAATTTTTCTCAAATTTTAATGATATTACATTATATTACCCATTATATCCTTTATCTCCAACTCACCTTCCTTATATACCACATCACACATCTTCTTTAAAGGAGGTGATATTTTCAAAAGGGTCAGCCTCTATTAAAAATAATAAATGACTTATTTTTAATTTCCAAGGGAGTTGGATTTTTTATTGTAATCATTTATCCAATCTAGGCATAAAAATATGGGTCAATCTTTATTTTCAAATTCATATTTAAAATATAAAAAGTGTGACCATAAATCTAGCACTTCCATGAACTAGTAGGTCGAACAACATGCACTCATATTAAAATATAATAAATATTATTCATGAAAACCTCATATTTTCTCACCATTTTCATAATTTAATATTAAATCCCTAAGGAATTATTAATTTCTTTGAAATCAATGACAACATTTTCAACAATCTCCCCCCTTTCCATTGATGGCAACCTTGCATAGAAATAACTTGTGAATATAGTAAGAACATAATACTCCCCCTTTCTCTACTTCTCCCCCTTTGACATTAATGGAAAATAAATACATGGATCTATAATATAATGTAGAAATTATTTCCCCCTAAATAATGCATCTCCTTAATGACTATATGAAAAGGATATCACCCCCAACTTCTATCTAAGATACTCAAAAGTTTCTTTCGGTATGGGATTTGTGAAGATGTTTATAATTTGTTATTGTGTAGCAATATAGTCCAACTTAACTTGTCGATATACCACATGCTTTCTTAAGAAGTGATATTTTATTGAAAAGTGTTTTATTTTAGAATTCATGGAAATATTCTTCAGAATATTGATTGAACTTGTATTATCATAGAATATTGATATTGGATGATTGTATTCTATCTTGATATCCCTCAAATTTTGCCTCATCTAAATAACCTAAGTGCAACAAGATGTTACTCAAATTTATTCATCCTCTATAGTGGATAGATAAATGGATGCATGTTTCTTACTTAAACAAGACACAAGAGTGTTACCAAGAAAGAATACACCTCCACTTGTACTTTTTATATCATCAATATTGTCAGCCCAATCTGTATTAGTATATGCTATGAAGGTGAATGCTTCACCTATTGATACTATAAATTGAAAATTAAATCACCCTTTAGATATTTAAATATTCTTTTCATTGCATGCACATGGGTATATTTTGGTGCTACCTGAAATTATGCCACCATAACTACTTCTTGCGTAATATCAAGCCTTGAAGTTATCACATATAATAGGCTCCCAATCATTGACCTATATAGAGTTTGATTTGATTCTAAGGATTCATCATATTTACTTAATTTTCATCATGTGACCATATGTGTACATACTTGATGTAGGAGCATCATTACCTTTTAAAAAACTAGTCTAGTTTCATGTTTTGGAGTCTTAGTAGGTTTTCATGGTCTTAGGAGGTCTGTAGGAAACATTTTGAGCTATTAGAATGCTATAAAATTTAAATTTGATCCACTAAGGCATTTTCCCACCTAAATGGCCAATTCAAATATTTAAAATGTTTTGTATTGTTTTCCCAATTTTGGTGATGTTGTAAAAGGTCAAATGTTATGACCTTGTTTCATTAAGGATCTTAAGATATTTTAGGATGTTTTTCACTTGTTATAAATTAATTTATGATTAAAGTCCTACATCATGTTAGTGATAATCATTTCTTGTTACATTGGGAGTAACAAAAGGTGGTTAGGTAGTTATAGATGTTTTTAATATAAGTAGTTTCTTTATTGTTAGCAAGTCAGGTCATTCAAGGTGTGGAAGAGGTAAGAAAGGAAGAATGGTAGAGGCGTTTTGAATAGAGAAATGAAGAGACTCTGCCAAACAAACTTTGTTTGTAAATATTGCTTAAGAGCCTTTTAATAAAGAAGAATGAAGAATCCATTAAAAAATTTTGAAGTTAAATATTCTACTATGAAATGATATGTTGATCAAGATTTAATTTTTGACATGAATGAATATAATAAGTTTTTTATTTAACTTAATAAATTATTCTTAAGTTCTTGATTCTATTGTAAATTTATGTTCCATGCCTAATGAGATTAGAAATTCACATGAAGACCCTTTATAATTTATTATTTTATGTTTATTGAAGTTGAGTCATAATGTGGATTCAAAGTGTGTTATGTCTAAGAGGATGGTTAGACGTTTCTTATGAGAGGATTATCTGTGGAAAACAATACAGACCTATGTTTTTTTTTTAAGATTGTAGAAGGAAAACTAAGCAATTTCTTATGCAAGAAAGAGTTTGGAAGGAGTTTTTGGAAGAGTAAGGTTTAAATTTAATTTGGTTTATTTATATTCCTAATTTCTTGAATGTAACCAATTTCATTTAACACCTAATTCATAAAGATGCTTAGATTGCTTGTAGCCTATGTATTCATTCAAAAAATTATAATAAGAGCTAAATCAAGGCCTATTTAAGATATTATATGAATTATATAATGAGTGGGTAGATTGGATAGACATATTTAAATCACATATAGGGTTCAAAATCTTATATAAATCCTAGCATAACTAACTATTGACTATTGGATTACCCAAACTACAAGGGTTCGTAGTCATAAACAAACTGAGTGAATAACGAGAATATGGTATCAATATGAAAAATAAATGATTAAAAAGGTGTAATAGGTAATCAAAAACCTAAATAAGTTTTCAAATTCATTTAAAACCTTTTGGAAAGCTTTTAAACCTATATTAACCCTTCTCGAGTCTGCTTACTATAGTTGAGTTCTTAGTGAGATCAAAACAAATGTTATAAATCTTGAACAAAGGTGATAAACCAAAAATATATTGATTAAAAGAGGTAAATAAATATTAAACAGACCTTAAATATCATTCAAAAACTTATAAAATTATTTCCAACATTTTCAAATGAATTTTAATCCTCCTCAAGCTTGACAGACACTTATTAACCCTGTTGATAGGGTTTTAAACATAAGTGGAGTTTGTGGGAGATTACACCATGAAAAATCATTGATTTTTTGTGAAATTAAGGGTAAATTTGTATGTTAATATATTTCACAAGTTTTTTGTCTATTAAATACACATAAGTATGGTTGAGACCATATGTATGTAGATGGGACAGTGAGAGGCCTAATTAGCCTAACCAGGGAGCTAAAATAAGTTGGTAAAGTCGTTTAGGGAAGGATTTTGAGGTTGAAACTTGGTGGATATATAATATTCATGAATGTTTTTCCCTTATTCTACTGTACACTTTGGTACCAACAAGATTTATATTAAAAAGGGCTACTAGGTTGGACTGTGAGAATATAGAAATTTGTAAAGGCATAGGAACAAGTGATGAAGTTTTTTGTTAAGGGTATTAATGGAGTAATGATACCATTATAAATGAGACTAAGGCATTAAAATCCATAATAAACCTTAAATAATCTCTGAACCTTTTAGGTTAAATAAGTTAGTGAAACATTGCATGAAGGAGTGAACCTATAAGCTATTGGTAAAGGAGTGAATAGTGAACAAAGATGGGTTGAGAGATAATTTTATATCCCATCTACATCATTTTTATTATCAAATTGAGAAATATTTTAAGGAGAAGGCTAGGTATATATTGTTATTAAATTTTAGTTTATTTATTTGATCTAATTCATTAAAAGTATGATGAATATTGTTTGAAGAGACTACTCAAAGAAAATTATAGGTGATTGCAAGAATTGGTCCATTAGTTTGAAAGCCAAGAGAGGCTTGAGGAGAGAGAAAGATATAAATAATCTCATTGATCAAAGGAGAGAGCTTGGATAAGGAAAGGAGCAAGGTGAAAAACACTTGATTAAGATGGAGCAAGGTGCAACAGACTTGCTTAAAGGAGAGCAAGGTGAAATATACTTGCTTAGGCTAATAAAAAGGACCAATAGAGATAAGAAGAGAGAGGGAAGATACTTTCAGATGAGCAGGTATAAATATTGTTTTCAAGTTTTTCAAGTTATTTATCATGCATACAAAAGAAGGAGAGTTTAGATTACTTTGTTGAGAAAATGAGCATGTTGAGGACATTGGCCATGGAGATAAAAGTTACTAATCAATTACAATATCAAGATGAGAATAAAGAGGTTGTAGAGGTTGAGAGGTTTTAAAGAGAGAAGAGGAAACAAGCAAAAACACAATAAATAGAAAGATTAAGCATAAAGAGAATAAGTGTATAGGAGCAAGAGTATGGTATCCAAAAAGGCAAGTGGTAGGTTATTTTTATTGATTTGTTTATTTCATATGTAGGATGATTGTATGACAAGAACCAAGTGTTGAATATGATCAAATGGGAGATCAATATGCAAGAGAATGACCTCAAAGGAGAAATCAAGAAAGAGAAGAATCAAGGAGGAGACAACAAGCATCAAAAGGGCCTATGTGTTTCAAATAGGTCTTGGGATCTAGGTGGACTTACACTCAGAATAAGGATGCTACAATAGAAAATGAATTCCATATTACTTATAACTTTCAAGGAAAGTTTTCATTCACTCCTCAGTAGTATGATGTAGGGGCATCATGAACTCCTTTGTAAATACTATTCTAGTTTCATGTTTTGGAGTCTTAGTAGGTTGTCATGGTCCTAGGAGTCTGTAGGAAAAATTTTGAGCTATTATAATACTATAAAATTTTAATTTGGTCCACTAAGGCATTTTCTCACCTAAATGGCCAATTCAAATATTTGAAATGTTTTGTATTGTTTTCCCAATTTTGGTGATGTTGTTAAAGGTCAAATGTTATGACCTTATGTCATTAAGGGTCTTAAGAGAGTTTAGGACGTTTTAAACTTTTTAGAAGTTAAGTTATGATTAAAAACCTAAATCATGTTAGTGATAATCCTTTCTTGCTACATTGGGAGTAACAAAAGGTGGTTAGGTAGTTATAGAGGTTTTGAATATAAGTAGTTTATTTGTTGTTATCAAGTTAGGTCATTCAAGATGTGGAAGAAGTAAGAAAGGAAGGATGGCATAGGGGTGTTGAATAGAGAAAGGAAGAGACTCTACCAAATGGACTCTATTTGTAAATATTACTTAAGAGCCTTTTAATAAAGAAGAATGAAGAATCCATTCAAATTTTGTGAATTTTAATATCCTGCTATGAAAATGATATGCTGAGAAAGATTAAATTTGTGACATGAATGAATATAATAATTTTGTTATTTAACTTAATGAATTATTCTTAAGTTCTTGATTTTGTTATAAATTTATGTTTTGTGCCTAATGAGATTAGAAATGCACATGTAAAACCTTTATAATTTGTTATTATATGTTTATGGAAGTTGATTCATAATGTGGATTCAAAGTGTGCTATGGCTAAGAGGATGGTCATAAATTTCTTGCTGAGAGGATTGTCTATGGAAAACAAAATAGGACTGTATTTTCTTTGTTAAGATTGTAGAAGGAAGACTAAGAAATTTATTGTACAAGAAAGAGTTTGGAGAGATTTTATTGGAAGAGTAAGGTTGAAATTTAAGTTGGTTTATTTATATTCCTAAGTTCTTTAATGGAACAAATGTCATTTGACACCTAAGTCATAAAGATGATCATATTTCTTGTAGCCTATGTCTTCATTCAAAAAATTACACTAAGATCTAAATTGAGGCCTATTTAAGAGATTATATGAATTTTAAAATGATTGGTTAGATTTAAAATATGTACTTAAATAACATAGAGGGTTTGAAATCTTACATAAATCCTATCATAAATAATTATTGACTATTAGATTACCTAGACTGCAAGGGTTCGCAATCATAAACAAACTAAGTGAATAAGGAGAATATGGTATCAACATGTAAAATAAATGATTAAAAAGGTGTAATAGGTAATCAAAGACCTAAATAATTTTTAAAATTCATTTAAAACCTGTGGGAAATCTTGAAACCCTATATTGACCCTTCTTGGGTCTGCTTACTGTAGTTGAGTTCTTAGTGAGACTAAAACAAATGTTATAAATCTTGAGCAGAGGTGATAAACCAAAAAAATTTGGATTGAAGGAGGTAACTAACTATTATACAAACCTTAAATATAATAAAAATACTTATGAAAGTGTTTATAATGTTAGAAAATGAATTTTAATCCTCCTTAAGCTTGACAGACACCTATTAACCATGTTGATAGGGTTTCAAACATAAGTGGAGTTTGTGGGAGATTACATAGTGTAAAATCATTGATTTTTTTGTGAAAGGAGGGGGACACATATATGTTAACATATTTTACAAGTTTCTTGTGTATTCCATACACATAAGTATGACTGAGACCATTTGTATGTAGACAAGGCATTGAGAGGCCTAATTGGCCTAAATAGAGAGCTAAAAGAGGTTGGTAAGGTGGCCTAAGGAAAGATTTTGAGGTTGAAACTTGGTGGAGAGATAATACATAACAGAGGGTATCTATATTTAAGAATGGGTTTCCCTCATTCTACCATACACTTATGTACTATCAAGATTTCTATTAAAAAGGGCTACCAGGTTGGACTATGAGAATATAGAAAGTTGCAAAGGCATAGGACCAAGTGATGAAAAATGTTGTTAAGGGTATGAATGGAGAAATGATACCATTATAAATGATAATAAGGCATTATAAGCCATAATACACCCTAAATAATCTTAGAACCTTGCAAGTTAAATGAGCTAGTGAAGCATTGCATTAAGGAGTGAACCTATAAGCTATTGGCAAAGGAGTGAATAGTGACCAAAGATAGGTTGAGAGATAATTTAATATCCCCTCTGCATCAGTACTAGTTTGAAATCCTCCATTATAAACTTCTTCAAAATCTCTTTGATATACTTGGTTTAGGAGATGAATATGCCTTTATCAAATTAAGAAATTTGTAAGCCAAAGAAGAATGAAAATTCACCAAACATGGACATCTCAAACTCCTTTTGCATGTCCATGGAAAAATATTGACACATTTTTTCACCACTACTTCCTCTATCCAATCTTAGGAACTTGATTTTCATACCAAATTCATTTTAAACTAAGGCTTTGAATCCTTAGACTTCTCAAATGCTTCATAGTTTTATTTTAAAAAGGAAACCCACATCATCCTAGAATAATCATCAATTAACATCATAAAATATCTCTCACCTTGCAAAAAATTTATTATTGTTGGTCCACAAAGGGTGTATGGACATGTTCCAAGGGTTTTGATGTTGAATACTCCTTCCATTTGAATCTCACCCTTATTTTTTTTCCATGTTGGCACTGCTTACAAATGGTATTTGAAGGCTTTGCAATCTTTGACATATCTCTCACAGCTTGCTTAGTAATGATTTTTACTAGATTATAAAAGTTTATATGTCCCATCCTTCTGTGCCATAACTAGATCTCATCTTATTTCCCCATGTAATATGTTTCTCCTTTGATTTCACTAATATTGTAAATATTTTTTATAGTTATACTTGCATCTATGACTAGTTTTCTTGTACTTGTTTTTCTGATTTCACAATCTCTAGCATGAAATGTGAGTGTGTGTCCTTGGTCACACATTTGAATAACACTTAGAATATTATGCTTCAACCCTTAAACATATAAAACATTTTTAGTTTTTTTTTCCTTTTTCAAGGCTAAGAGCACCTTTTCCTATTATCCTCATTTTAGCATTGTCCCCAAATTTTGTTGTCCCTATATTTACTTACTTCAAGGTGATGAATTTGATCTTATCTCTTATAATATGTGTATTTCTCTCATTTTTAGTATGGAGGAAGTTTTCATAAGCATTAATCTCTCCTTTTCTTGTTCCTACTTCTTTTTCTATACTTTTGAATTTTACTTCTTTTGTTTAGCTATAGTATCCTTCTTCTTATGCTGTTTAGAGGTTCCACAAAATAACTTCTACAAAAACATGCTATATGACCATAGTTATTTCAATTATTACATATAATATCATTCTTATTATAGTTTGACAAATTATAAAATGAGTTGTAATTTCTATTTGAAAATCCATAAGTACTTATGTTTTCATTCCATACATAGTTATTCCTCACATTTACCCTACAATATGTTGCTTTATGACCAAATTGATTGTATAAAAAGAAATAACCCTAAAATAAATTATGGAACTTGGTATTATGAGTCTGTTTTGGAGAAAATGATCTTCTGAATATATTTTTCTTGATGGGGATGTTCTTACCTTTGTTGTCTTTGTGAGGAGTGTTAGTTTTCTTAGGAATTTTATTGTCTTTCATAATATTCTAGTTTCCTTCATATCCAAGACTAGTCTTGATGAATAGTGACCTATGTCCATTGATGATGTCATCTAGGATTTAATTACTTTTCTCAAACTTGAGGCTTTTGTTCAACTTAGTGGTTTTTTTCTCTAGTTCCTTCCTCAAGGAAATAATTTTGAACTCTAGCCTCTCACATTTTTCTTCTTTTGTCTTCAATTAGATTCTCATCTCTTCTTCTATCCTTTTCACCTCCTCTAGTTTAATATTTAGTATAATGATAATATTTTCAATTTCCTCAAGGCTTTGTGACAAAGTATCTCTTGAATCATAATCCTCCTTTTCATATTTATCAAGTTGTAACTTTTGTTTCAAATTCTTTTTCTTAAGCTTCTTGATCTCACTTAAGGCACAAATAAGTTCTTCTTCAAGATCCACTTATCCTTCATTTTTGACATATTCTTCTTCTTCTGAATCTATCTTATATTTTCCTTCTCTTATATACTTGTCTTCACCTACTAAAATATCACTCCTTTTTTCTATTTACATGAAGAGGGTTTCTTCTATATTACTATCTGAAATACATTCATTTCTCTCTTTAGATGAGCTACTATCCTTTTCATAAAATAGGTTTTTCTTGTGCTTATAGAGTTTATTCTTTTCATATATACCTTGTTTGTAGTTCTTTTTGTATTGATGATGTTTGTGCCCTTTCTTTATGTTATGATCTTCTTCATCATCACTACAATCCTTATGTGGGCACTTATAAAAAAAATGTCTTATTTTAAAAAAATTAAAAAAATTTAAAGGTATCTTACCTTTGTATTTATTGGATCCTTTCTTAATATTTCAAATAAAATGAGCTTCCATTGCATCTGATTCATTGTGGTATAGTTTCATTCAGGCTCTTCATTTTTCACCTTATTTGAAGCTTTGAAAGATGATTCTTGTTTTGATGCCTTCTCATTTTTAGTCCTCATTTCATATGTCATTAGGATCCCATTTGATTCATCCATAGTTAGTTTATCCAAGTCCTTAATTTCCTTAATGGATGAAAATTTTGCATCAAATCTTAAGGGAAGTGACTTAAACACCTTTTTCAAGATCGTTGGCTCTTCAAATTTTTCATCAAGTCCTTTGATGGTATTTAAAATTTCATACACACAAAGAAGATAAGATACAGTGTTTTATTCATAATTCATTTTCAAACTTTTGAAAAATATTCTATGTGTTTAAAGATTAGATTTATTTACCTTGTCATCTCCTTCATATATGTTTTTAGTCTATCCCAAATCTCTTTTACCAATTCATAGTGTATTACTTTAACAAATCTTTGATTTTGATAGACCACACAAAATTACATCAATAAATTTTGCATTATTTTCACTCGCATTCTTTCCCATTGGATATATTGGTGGAGATGATGGAGATACATATCTACTCATAATTTATTGTCAAATATCAAACCCAAGAGCCATTAGGTAAGTCTGCATCCTTATGCTCTAGAAGGCATAGTTTATTCCATCAAAAAATGGATCCCTATTTGAGGAAAATCCTTCTTGATAGGCCATGTGTGCTCTTGAGATCTACCTACTAGTGGTTAGATTATACTTGAAGGAACCTACTTTGATACCAATTATTAAGCACACACTTATACTAAGAGGGGGCTTGAATCAGTATAAGTTAATATTTTACTTAATAAAACTTAATGACCATAATAAAACCATTCACACAAGATAACACAATTAAGAGACAAGATTTATATGAAAACCATTTAAGGGAATAAAACCACAATATAAAATTCTCTTTAAAAAGTTTTAGACACCAACCTAATGGAGACAATAATCCCCATCACTAAACAATTTTTAGGCACCAACCTATTGGAGACACCAATCCCCACTACTAAGCACCAACTTAGAAATAGACACCAATCTCTTTTATTAGTAATCACCAACTTCCAAAAGAACTTATTAAATGAATGATGATCAATTTATTTACCTTCTTAAATATCTTCTTGTTGATGATACACACTTCAAAAATTTGATGCAATCATTTTCATTTAATTTACTTTTAAAATATGCATATATTCCCCCTTTCAAATATGTTTATAACATATTCATATATCTAATGTTATACTTTAGAAACTTGTTCTTAATTGGACTAATTTATCATGTTTTATGCTTATAAATGATGCAACATTTCACACAAATGTTCTCCTTCACAAATCTAGTTTCAAATCTTTTACATGTATCTGTATTCAAATTCAAATGATATTACACTGCATTACTTTCTCTCTCCAAATCACCTTCCTTATATACCACATCGCACTTATTCTTGAAATGAGGTGATTTTTCCAAAAGGGTACACCTCTATTTAAATTAATAAATAACTTGTTTTCATTTTTTCTAAGGGGGTCAACCTCTTTTAATAATAATTATTTCTCCAATGTAGGTGCCAAAATATGGGTCGACCTGTATTTACAAGTTTAGATTTAAAATATAATAAGTGTGGCCATAAATCTAACACTGCCATGAATTTGAAGGTTGACCAGCATGCAATCATTTTAATTTATAATAAATATTCTTCATGAAAACCTCATAGTCATCCACCATTTCCATAGGTAAATTTTGACATCAATGACAACATTTTCAACAAGTCAAAGTTTATGGGAAGTGGACCTAACCTTCAATAAAGTTAACTATTGTCTGTGTTACAAAGCATCTATTAAGAATATTATTGCATAAATGTAATGTTGAATAGTAATTTGATGAATGCAAGCCTGAATCTTATTATGGTGAATATATTTTTATATTTCTCCATCACATGATTCAATATAGTGCTTTGATTGGTTCATAAACCAATATGATAAAGTTTAAAATTTTAAATATGAAAAATGTGAGAATTAAGATATGATTATTTGAAGTATGATATCGAAAAACACTATAAAACTAGAGTAGTAAGGGGGTTTGTATAACCCTATGTTTGACATGATTATCAATGTACTAACTTTCACTGACATTATTTTGTGTAATTTCATCTAATGTTCTCCATCACTTTTGGAAGCATGAATATATAATTGGAACTCATAAAATCAATTCATGTTAATGTTTAAATGCTTGAAATCCATTTATTTTTACCATGTTTATCAATCTATAAGTGAAACTACAGAGGATTTAGAATAAGGTGTATGCACTTAATTGCTTGAGTTGTTGATAATTTGCAGCAATGTTTAATTTAAACTTAAGGTCAAAGTTTGTGGGAAGTGGCCCCAACCTTGCGTAAAGGTAACTATTTCATGTGGATAAAATCATCTACTAAGAATATTGTTTTGTAAATGTAATATTTAATTGATAATTTATTTTTACATCAAAACTTCAGTTACAAATTCCATTATCTTTCTTACCCCCTCTGGGACTTAGCACTAGCACTTTTATTTTTTTAGTATATGTTTCAGTGGTTAAATTTTTTTAGGTTTTGTGTTATGTCATTTTTTTTTAAGTCTTAAAATCTCATTATTATTAGATATAATGAGTGGTTAAGTTTATTCTTAGTAAATTTGTTTAGTTTGATTATTGGTGCTCTAGTCAATAGTTTTTTGTTAGATTTTATATTGTGCAATTTTTAATAGTTCATTATAGGTTATTAGTTATTTTTTATATATTTTATTATTATTACGGTACATGTTTTAGTTTTTATGTATTTTATATATTTTCATTTAAAATGTCTTAAGTGTATTTATAGTTAATTTTTAATTAGTATTATTATGCTAATTAAAAAAAAGTATAGATTGTTGTTAATTGTGTCTTGTGTTTTATAGTATTGTTTTCATTCATCCCATCAATGTCAAAAAAATTAAAAAAATGTCTCACAGATGCATTTTGGTAGAACCCAAATCTGATGAGTGTGTCAAACTTACGAGGGTATTTATCCCCATACTAAGCCTCAACACCAAACTTGTTGAGTGAGTGGCATAATATTGGAGGGTGGAAGTAATGAAGTTTGGAGGATATAAAGTGACCTCTCATCAACCACTAATGATGTATCCACACATCACATTAGTGTCACCATTGTTTCTAAAAAGTTAACTAAATCCAAGGGTAACTTCTAGTGACAGTGGTGGTTTCCTATGTTATTAATAATTGAGTGGCATTATCAATAACAATGGATACAAATGAAGACAACTAGGAACTTAGTCCTAAAATATTTTATTTGTATACATTTTATTTTACATGGTGTGCTGATTGAACACCTTCTATGATATTTTTGATAGATTCATGTTTTTGAGAAGTCCACTCTTTGAGGGAAAAAGAATTATTTCAAGGTAAACTCAATATGGATTATTTTTCAAACAGTTTTGAGATTTTTTAAATCTTAGTAACTCATAATTCAATAATCTTGAGAAAGAGATATGGGAATTATCTCAAGAATTAAACTTGAGAATTACACCTTCACAAAGGTTAAGAGGTAGTTTAATGGATTTTAACTGGTCCAAGAAATGTTATTAGATAAAAGCTTCTAAAAAATATGATTATTTCTCAATGTTCACACTAAGGGGGGATTGTTATAAATATTATTATATATGTGTTAGTATGTACATGTAAGTTGTGTAATGTATTGGTAATCGTGTGATGTGTTTTCACAACTAATCCCCTTGAATTAGGGATAGTGTGATAACTAATTCCATGTTATTAAGGAATCTCATGCCTATTAATCTAATGGATCTTATTACTAAGTAATAGTAATAAGCATTCATGTTTTCAAGTTATAAATGTATTTTAGATTAAATTATAACTATTTATAATACACACACACACACACACACACACACACACACAACCATTTATGGTGGTTTTAATATATATACTAATAAATGTAAAAACAATAACGTTTCATTTATTTAACATAAAAAGTTTCATATATTCTATAAGTTTATAGTTAAATTGTTTTTTACAAATTGGATTGGATCTAAGACTTGATTTTAAATTAATTACAATAGGAGAAAATTCAAATGAAATATAACCTATATTACTTACTCTTTTAAGGTCAAATCAACCTAGTGCATGATTAGTTTGAATAGCAATATGTGAAACATTTTCAAATTTTGAAAATATAAATGTGCATGTGATTTTAAAAAAATAATAACAATATGCACAAAATTTTAAAAATGTGAATATCTTACTTGATTATATTTTCATGTTCTTATTAAATTTGTCAATTCATTAAAAAAAAAATTAGTTTTTGTATACAATTTTTTATTTTAATGACATTAAATAGATTACTGCATCAAGTTACTATAGCATATTTATAAGACATTTTAACAACATCAAAAGTATTTCTCCCTCAAGATACTATAACATATTTATATGATACTCACAACAAGAAAGGAAGCCAAAGCAAGGAAGCTAACAGATTCAAGGTCATCTTACCAATTTTTTAATGTGTCTAATTTTTAATATTGAAATGCAAATTTAAGAGTGGAGGATAAATACTTATATAACACTTATACTTATTTAATATTATTACAATGTTATTTTATTTTCTTATCTCTGTTATACAATCATTTGTTCTTCTTGGAAAGTTTTTCTAATACTTTATTTCCAACTAATTCTCTTCATTTCTTCTCTTTGTATTCTTTGAAAGATATTTTTCTTGATGCTCTGTATTTCAAAGCTAGAGAAATTCTCTACTCCTTTACATGATTTTTTATCAATGTTTTGTATTTTTTTTCTATTAAAATCATCTCTCTTTTATTATTATTATTCCCCTTTTTTCAATGATTTTATTTCTCTAAGAAAATCTAGTGAAATCTTGTTGCTATTATTTACCTTGCTTTTCCAGGAAGTGTTTTTCCTATTGATTCTATAATTACATGTCAAAAAATGAAAGATATATAATCATTTTTTTTAATTTTAAACTTGCATCATTTTACGTAGAAAAACATAATACAACATTGATCAAAAAATAAGTGGTATGAAAGACACCCAAAGTTATTATGGATCAAATCCACATTTTAAAGTTTTTTTGAGCAGTTAGCTTTTCATCATGGACATGCTTGGTGATTTGGGTAGATTAGTATCATCCTCCTCTTTCTCAGGTTCCCCTTTTTATTTTTGTCTAAGACTCGACTCCTGTTGGTGCCACATGGCACCCCCATGATCATTCTTTGCAAAAGAGTTCTCAACTTCCCCAGGAGTAGCATCAACTCACCATGTGGCATCACAGTGATCCTCAAGAGTGAAGGGTTAATTTTTTAGATATTTAATATGTGGCATTAGATGATGAAGTAATAGGTGGGGCCCATTATGTAGGTATAACTAAAATAAAGTGAACCTTCCATGTGGCATCACGGCACTTATTTAAGGTAAAAAAAATTCTATCAGAGCTTCAAGTTGTGTTATTGGCTGAGGGAAGTGGGCCACATTTACAACAAGAATTCAAAAGGTAGTTCAAAGGGAGACACACATAACCACATTACTTATTTTGATAATTGTGGGAATCATGAGGTGTTGAGGTTGTGCCATATCCAAGATTTAAGAACCATCTGCACTCATGAGCTAAAGTTCCTCTTTCAGTTATAATGACCTCATCATGGACATGAGTTTTAGGCTCTAGGTATTGATTATTTTTATCTCAAACACTAGTCATGCCAAGGCCATTATACCTAAATATGTTAGGCTTCTTTATTTTGTAAATGGTTGGGAGTTAGATAATAGAAATTATTTTAAGAATGTTTTAGATTACGGTAAAAGCAGGTTTTGAAGGGACCCCGAAACCCTTTAACAGTATCAAAAAAGATAAATCATTAACAACCACCAGGAAAAGCATTCCTGAAACCTACTAAAGAGAAGCATCAAAATTAGGTTTTATAGGGACAACATCAATATCCAATTTACAAATACTATTCAGTGCCCTAATATTCCAAGTAATGATTTTATATCTATTTTTTAGGGGTAAAATCTAGAATAGTTGCCTGCCTACCATCAGCAATATTCTGCATACTTTCTAGCTCTCTGGTTTTCTTAGTGGATCTTCTCCCAGGTTTGTCTGGGGAACCAACATCCGGTTTCACCTTAGAATGTTGTTCAGCTCTTTTTTTAGATTTAGTTTCTAGAAATATTATTTTAAGAATGTTATCAGAGAGAAGCCATTGTAATAACTTTAGTTTTGAATAAGAATAGAAATAATTATTATTTTTCATTTTGAGATCTTAGCAAGTGCCCCTCATGGGAAGGATTGAATAGTCTTTGTTGTGCCTTTGGGCCTTTGTATTTTATTCTCCACCTAATATGAAGAGGATGTGGTGTTTTATGTCAAATTGTGTGGAATCAATTGATGTATGTTATTTTTGTTATTTGCTTCCATAGTGTTGGATTTTGTTTATATTATAGGATTTAAATCATTTATATGATATTTTAAATCATCTATTATTTTTTAAAGGCTCAATCTATTTTATGTAATATTAGGAATAGATACATTAAGAATTCTGGCACATCACCTTAGATAGTTTTAGTTTCGTTTTATTTGCATTTACTTCTTCCCCTTTTCCTCCCCAATTAATTTGAAGATCCAAATTATAAAATCCTAGAGGTCACTTCACAAATCATAATTTCAGTCCCACATCTATAAAGCTTCCCTAGGAAACTATTCATCGAGAATGAAAATTTTAGGCATCAATAGTTCCCTTTTTTGACATGCCTAATAGGACTATATCTACCCACAATAACCTGATTAGAAGTTAGAGTTTATGAGCTAGAGGCCCATTATAAGGTCACTAACAATGCAAAATCCAAGCTTACTACTACCACCTTTGGTGGTTATAACTCACCAAAGAACTATAAGGTCTAGTGTGACATGATAACCACAACATATGGCAATCTAAGGACCACCAAAAAACTTTGTGGCATGGACTAGTGTTATCCCATTCATCCCTCTAGTAGCCCTAGCTATGTGGTATCCTATTTTTACTAACACCTTGAAGGTACTCCATAAATTCATAGGGAAGGATTTCAAAAGTGCAACAGAACATATTCAAGATGTTGTCAATGTCTATACTATACATCATATCACCAAGAAGAACATAGCATTAAGGTTACTAACCACCTCCTTCAAAGGACAAGATCTTCACTGGTATTAGTCTTTTCCTCCCAAATCCATCACCACCTAGGATGAATTGGGCAATAGATTATTTGACTAATTTAATGAGAAAGGAGACTGGTTATCTCTCTTATAGTAGTTAATCATTATCAAAAGAGCCTTACAAGAAGATATCATTATTTTAATACCAAGTTCAATAAAACTTGGCAAAGAATCTTGACAACTTGACTGTCCATGGGTATGGCCATTGTCTTTTACCTTAAGGCCTTAAACTTGGACATAGATGTTATGATTCAGTCTTTTGGAGGCTACACAATTTTAGATGCATATGAATTAGCAGTCAGAGTGGAAAATAATTTGATAGATGCCAGGAAACTCCCCCAATAACCATCGATGCCTATGTTCCAAGAACTATCAATGCCTCTGTAAGATAAAATCCCAAGGACCTCCTTCCATGTATGTGTATCCATCTACACAAATGAGCACATTTACTTCATCCATGCTAGTTATAGAGATGAACATGAAGAGCTTCTTGTGAAATGTCTCAAATGAGATCATAAACCTCAATAGGAAGTATGTTATGCCCGTAAATCCCCCTTTCCAAAATTACCAAGGTAAAAGTGTATCATATCAACATAACCAGTTATAGGGAGGGTAGAGGTTGAATCACCAAGCATCACCTATAAATCAAATCAACTTGATCCCTAATCCTTCATAAATGGTCCTACCAAACTCAAATAGAGAACTGGTCACTAGCTAAAACAACTTAGTGGATGACTTAAATTCATGGTGCTTTTAGTGTAATGATCCACATACACCCCAAAATTTCCCAAGAGGTAATTTGTAGTAAAAGTTTGTTGAGCAACAAAGACAAGGGAATGTACCTAATTCAACTCCTTATGGATACCAGTCCCCAAGCATTGAAATTTTTTTTCTAATGGCTCAAACACACAAAATATCATTTTAACAAGAGGAGGAGATAGCCTCAAAACATACACTTTTCCCTTGGGTGGTGTAGACATATAATTCCTAACACCATTTGTGTTGAAATTGTTAATCTTACTCGAATTGCACTCAAATGCACATTTTAGGTCAAAATCCATAAAACACCCTAAATGGTTTGAACTTGTCCCTTACAAGTGCCAATTTAGGTCAAAGTATCCCTAAATAGGGCAATGCATTTTATGGGCCAGCTAACTTTGATTAGATCATTTCAAGTCAAAATGAAAATTTTGCCATTTAGTGCTCTGGATCACTCTTTTATTCTAATTCATTGGTACACATCATGTACCTTTGTTATTTGTTGTTGGCAACATCCTAAATGGGAATACAATTCCAATGCATCTAACATCACCTTCTAATTCCTCTCTAATCAAATTATGACCTAGTAATATGACTTTCTAACCATTTTGATTAATTGAGGACCAATTTTCAAATAATTGCACAAATGTTGATTAACCTTGTTTAAGGCTAATTAATTTAAATCAAGAGCTTAAGTGGATTTTCCATGAGATCTATTGAATATTTCTTTTTGAAAACTGATTCTTATTAACTACATCATCAGGTGACATCATTTCTTGGGAAGACATCCATAAGCCATAAATTCCACAAACATCAAGATTATGGGTCACCCATGCCTAGTTAATGCATCCCATGCCTCTTCAATGACCCTTCTTCCAAGGTCATGATGAAGATAATTAAAGATTTAATTCTAAGTATTAGGATTATCCACTGCCACACATCTCAATCTTGAGATGGATGGTCATGATTGATCCTGACCAATCTCAAAAATCTATAAATAGAGAGGCCATGGACATCATTTCTAAGCTTTTTTGGTGTAAGGTTATTATGCTCAAATATCTTCAAAGCTTGAATATTACAAATTTATAATGCTAAATTATTTCCACAAAGCTTCATTAATAATATATTTTAGTGATTTAGAATCAAGAGCCTAGGTTTTATGGAGTGTTCTTGAGGTATTGGAGGAGCTTACCATCATTATTGAAAAAGACAAGGATGCTTGATCAAGGGAGAACATGTTTTTGAGCCACATGGGCATGGTGAATCCATTTGGGAAGGTAATATGGTGTTCCTTTCTTGCATTTGTTTCTTGTTATCATTTTTAATTCCCATAGGAATAGCTATCTCGGTTAGTTAGTTCTTTATGCATGTTTCATTATTTATGGACTAATGCTTGACTAACTTGCTTTGTAATACTTTCTGCATCTTAGCACGCCCAGTGGGATAAGATGCATCTCACACCTAAAGAAGATCACTTTTAAACTATAAAATATCCATTTAGAACCTTAAAACTTGTGTAAATTGATTTTCTAACTTTATTTTGTCATTTTTATTTGCCATAGTTTTTACACAGTAATCAACATTAGCAAGAATACTGACATCGGTTACCCGCTTAACCAACATCGGTTAGATCTCTATTAGCTAAAGTAACTGATATCAATGGTATTAACTGACATCAGTCACCATGTTTTTTGAACAACATAGACATGAGAGCTACTTTTTCAAAGTTCATTATTTCAAACTAAAAAGAGATTCAAAGCTAAAGGATATGTTGACATTTTTGCTGCAGAAACAAGCTTTTGCTTTGATAAAAACATGTTTAAATCACCTCTTGCATGCTTAAAAATCAATTAGGAACTTTTTTTTGGGTGTTTAACAAAGAATTTAGATGTTTTGGTGAATGTTTTCAAAGTTTTTAACTAATACCAAGGGGTCAAATGAACACCAAACATTTTATTTGGGTTTAAAATTGAACACACTTGTCAATTCTTGTTTGTAATAGTTGTTTACTTAGGTTCTATTTGGAAAAAAGAGGAATGTTTCATGTATGATCTTCCAATTATCCCCTATAGGGAACCCTTGGAATCAAAAATTCCATTCCTATTGTAGATAGCCTAGTCCAAGGATAAGAAATAATGTCGCCTAAAGCACTCCAAAAAAATCACCAAATTTTGGGTGATCTTGAAAATGATCCTAAAGTCTTTCTATTTTATGCTTTCTTTATTTTCATGTAAAATTGGCTTACGAGGGGGATGTCATTACCTCCCATGAATTATTTAGGGAATATTTGACCCAAGTTTTCACCTCCCAGTATTGACTTCATTTGACTCCTTTAAAGTTGCACATGGGATGTATATGCATTTAGACATCGCACTACACTGAGCAAATGGTAGGATGTAATGGTTGTAAAAAGGACTAGAAATTTTTACAACTATCCAATGCCATGGTCACCCAATTTTTTTGCTTATCTTTTACATCATTTGATGTGAAATTTATTGTGTAATTGACTCCCCTAGAATGATCAAAACATTGCTAGTTTAGTAGACCCCACTTTACCATACCTTATTAGTTTAAAGTTAAGATGTTTTTGTTTTTTCATTAGCTTACTTGGTCTTGATTTGTGTCTAAAACTACTTTTTAACTCAATAAACTTAACCAAAACACATTTTCCTTAATTTTATTGAGCAAGGGAGGCGATACGCTATCTAAATGGAAAATTCATCTTTTCCTTGTTCAAATTATTATCAAAAAATTTGTGTCATTTCATCTACTTTGGCACAGTCATGCTACCCAATTGAGTCTATATATTTCACCTAATTTGTTTAAATCCTTCATTTATAATCCACATTCAAAATAGAACCTTTTTGAGTTTTAAGGGTTGGTGCATCAAAGTGGGTTTGCCATTTGTGCACTAGGCTTGTTTTAACTTAGGTTCAATTTTCTATTTGGATTGAAGGTCATTTATTAAGAGTCAAAATCACATTATCTTCTTGGTAGAATCAAATCATATTGCATATCACTCATGCTTTGGGTCCTAATTTTATCCTACTAAAATCATGTGGTGATATTGTGCTGCATATTTGGTCCTAGCTTTATACTTAGTGATTCACATATATATTTACATCTTGAGTTTCTTAGTTCATTTTATCTTCTTCATAATATAGAGAGCTTTCCTCTAAAACTCTAGGGTCAACTTCTCAAAGTTGAAGCTAGCTTTTTTAGTGTGGGTGTATCACAAATATCTAGGCTTTGGTGTACTAGTTTTCACCTTGGGTCTTTGAGTTACTGTACTCTCTTCTGATCTATATGATTTCAACTTTACCAAAGGTTGAGTAAACTCATGAACTAAATCTTATAAATTATGCATGGTTTCAAACTACCCCCCTTATAGTCTCATTGGTACCTTGGTTATTTTTTTAAAAAGAGAGCCAAAGCATACTTTGATTGGTTACCAAACATTGGTCCAAAGCTAGGCAATATATAGAACAACTCATTTTAGACATGACTCAAACGTTCACTCATAGTGGGGCCTCTTATAGCCTTAGTTATGAGGATGAGTAATTTTATGATGGTCAAGATAACCCCATTATTTTTTATGTTATCCCTATAACAGTAAGATTTGAAGATGATTAAAATGAATATCAACCCTAAGAAGATCAAGATGAAGCCCTTCTTAGATTGATAGAATCAAGTGCTAGACTACCTTTTGACTTTCCTATAGAAAAATTACATACCTTAGTTAGAGAAGGAGAACAATGATGGCAAGAGCAAGCTTTTACACAAATGAGCATACCTTATTCCTCTAACAAAGGAAAGGAAACACAAATAGAGTCAAAACCCACAAATATAGATCTTCTAGCTAAGCTCAAGATGATAAGTCAATGACATGTAGATCAACTTATCGTAGACTTAATTGACTCCCTAGTTACCACTTCAATTCATAATAATGCTTCAAAATAACACGGAGATATGGTTAAAAGTACACAACAAGTATTAGATGAGAACATTACCATGGTGGATCAAGGTAATCTAAATGCATAGTTAAATTCACAAGAGACCTTACAAGATGTTCCATTTGATACGAAACATAAATTTTTCAATCATCAAGAACCTCTTATTACTTTACAAACTCATAAACCCAAACATTCAGTTCAAATTGAGGAAATCCCTCAAGAAAATTTGGCTAGTTCTTTTCAACCAACCCAAAGATTGGTAAATAAACATAGAAAATTCCAAAATTAATAAAGTGTGAAATAGCTAAATTCAGGGAATGTTTTACAATCCAAGAATTAATAGCCTATGTTCTCAACTCAAGTAGAAAATCAAAATCAAATCATGGATTGAAAGGTATACACTCCCTATAGATCCACACAAAATTAGGGGTACATTCCACCCCAATAGCAACAAAATCAGGGGCACATTCCACCCCAATAGCATCTCATCTAATCCATAAATACACCAAACATACAAGAATGAAATTCTATGAAGGAAATTATCCAAAGATTGGAGATGAATAATAGAGTCAAAAAGTACAAATTTGATGAGATATGCCCATATCCATTTGACTTATCTATTCTCTAAAACCCCTTTCCACTTCATTTTGAGGCACTCAAATTTGATAAATATAAAGGGAAAAGAGATCCATGTGAACACATACAAGCATTCTTCATCTTATGTCAAGAGGTTGCTTATAGTAGTGAGTACTTACTATGACTATTTCTATGAAGTATATCAGGACAAGCTCTTGATTGGCTACTTAAACTACCCAAGGGATAAATTGTAGATTAGAATGACTTAACCTAAAAGTTTGTTAACCATTTATCATACAACAAAGAACATGAATTAACCATTATTGACTTATGCAAATCCAAGCATCATGATGGTGAAATTTTTTCTACATATTTGCAAAGATAGAGAGTGTTGGTAGGCCACTTTCAACAAAATTTACCAAACAAATAGTTGGCTAATATTTTTTCATTGAATTTGCATCTTGAAGTTGTGCATAATTTACAGTTAACTTGTGATAACTCATTTTAATAAATTATTGAAAAAGGAGTGTAGATTGAGAAGGATCTTATTGCTAGAGGCCTTATTAATATTTTTGTGCAAGTTCAAGGGTCTAATTAGACTAAATCACTAGCCCCTCAAATAGTCACATAGGATAAGTCTAAAGGCTTTCACAAAAATAAGAACATGGTTGGAAATGGGGTGACAGAAACAAGACATGTATAAATGGTATAGGATATACCTCCTCCAAATGTATAATTAACTCCCTCAAATCCACTACCTACTTTTCAAAGACAACCTTGATGAAGGACATTTCATAACAATGTTAGTCTTTAGCAAGTTAGCAGAATCAGTTGAAATAGTGCTACAAAAGCTCATTGTAGCTATTTTAATTATATGGCCAGTATCAAGGCTATTTCCTCAAGATCAACCAAAACCAAACTAGTACAAAGATAATGAATGGTGTAACTTTCATCATGTTGTTGGTCATAATGCATATCATTGCATTCAATTATGACATATTATTGAGGACTTTATTGAAAATGGTGAGCTAAAAATTAAGTTGGCCCCTAATCAAGATACAAATCAGGATATGGGAATCTAAAAAGACACCTTTCCTTGACATGATCCACCACCACCAAGAAACAATCAAAATGGTCACAATCAAGGATAGAGGTAGAATTATAACCAACAACAAGGTCAAAATCATAATGAGCATAATCGAGATCATAATGCCCACACTAATAATGTGGCTTATAAAAATGTACCTTATGACTATAATAACATTATGGGACACATTTTTTCAACCCATATTGCCACTATTATTGTAACACTGTGTGGTCAATCTTGTAATACCATGTCAAGTTCACATCATCATGTTACTACTCTATTTGAATGGGTTACTAATCCTAAATAAAAATACTATTCTTCTAATTATAAAGGCTCCTCACTGACCCAAAATCATCATAATATTGTTAATCACTTTTAGGTCACCATCTAAGTCCCTTTGCCTCACTCTTCTAATTGTAATAACTCCTTGCCACCTCTAGGTTGTGTAGTCATAACTAAATGCTTATGAGTTACCATTCAGGGCCCTTCACCCACTTCTTTCCATAAACCCAATGAGAACATTGTGCCAATGGTTCCAAAGCCAAATACTATCCTAATGAAGACTAAACTAGTTCAATCCACTATTTAAAGGCCTCATAGTATAATAGATCAATTAGATATAAGCCTTGATCAGTTTCAAAACCTAGTTAGACATTTGTCTTCATTTTAGCAAATCACATTTGATCAAAAAGACATGTCCACCCTTGGCCCAAACCACAATAACCCACTATATATTGAGATAATCATTGCAAATCACAATATCAAATAGGTTCTTATAGATAATGGTTTAGGGATAAATATCATCCCTCTCAAATTGGTGCAATGATTAGGTTACATGGATAAAGACATTCAACTAGAAACTATTACAATTAAGGCTTAAAGACAACACCGAGAGGGAGTCATCTAGTACAATTTGTTTTCCAATCATGGTTGGGTCTATTTATCATCACACACTATTCCATATTGTGGATATTGAGCTTCCTTATAACATACTTCTTCGTCATCCTTGGATCCATGAAGTACAGGCAGTTTCATGTACTCTTAACCAATGCCTTAAGTTTACCTATGATGGGATCAAGGTTATTATTCCCACTGATCAGTAGCCATACCAATACTGCAAACATCTTGAAGTTGAGTTTCATAATTATAACTATTTCCCAAGTTTTGAATTCATTATAAAGAAGAACAAAGCCATTATTTTTCATCTATCTCCATCTAATTATATAGACCCCGGTGATCTAGCCTCTATTCAACTAATCCATTTTCTATAGCTCTAGCCAAACAGGTGATTATTAAAGATGCAGGCATTTCCACATACCATCTAAAGGACATCCTCCATATTACAAAATTACCAAAATACCCTAAAAATTTTGGTAAGCCTAAAACTTCCCAGACTCTTAACAAACCTGATTAGATTTGGCAACCAAAGAAAAAGCAACCAAAACCTCCTATGGTTTTTGTACTTGTAATTGCACCAAAGAAAGATCAAGAGGCTTTTACCGAGGGAGATTGGTTATATTCTGAGGGACTTATAAATTGTTTTCAGAATATGAAGTATCCTATCCCTAATAGGATAATGGATCATCTTTAATATATAGGGAAAGGCCTTGGCCCATAATATTAAGGAATTTTAGAACCCTTATCAGCTGGAGTTGTCAATTGGAATCATGGTCTTGGATTTAAACCACTGGAGGATGACCTCTTAACATTTAGTAGTGACTCTTCTGAAGTAACTATTAATGAGACTCCTAGCAGTGATGAAACATACCATTATCACCTTTTTGATGAGCTTACTGACTCAAATTTATTTGATTCAAATGCCATATTGACCATAACACCTATTGGAGCTTCCCATCCTGAAGCAAAAATTTGTCCTATTAGAGATTCCCATCCTAAATCAAAAACCCATCCTAGTGGTGCTTCCCTTCCTAAATCAAAAACCCATCCTAGTGGTGCTTCCCTTCCTAAATCAAGACATTATATCTTTACCATTGGTGCTTCCCATCCTAAATTAAACCCTCACTGTAACCTATACTTTTTCCATCCTAAACTCATAGATTGGGATTATTAAAATTCAATTATATGCCTTGATGAGTTTCAAAATGAAGAATTGATTGTAAAATACATGGGCCTATCAGATGCATTCCCCATTGGTGATCATAAGTAAGGTTTTGATTTTTCATTGAATTATTCTACCTACTTTGGAGAGCAGGCAAACTTTTTTGGTCATAATAAAGAACAAACATTGATATCTTTAGGTAAAAACCTCTTTGAGGCACTTGTTGATCAGGGAAAAAGTAAATAAAAAGGCAAGCCTTTGAGTGAAAACCTATTTGAGGTTCTCCCAAATGGGAAGCTTGCTCATCCCCTCAAGATTTAAAAAATCCATCCAGCCCAAGTTCCATAGCTAGTACAAACATCTCTTCAGAACAACATCAAATATTTAAGCATCTTGTTCTTAATTTTAAAGAGGTCTTTGCCAATTGGCCTTTACCTGAGAAGGCAGATTCTGATTCTTCATATTATTCATATCTTTGGGAAAACAACAAGAAAATATAGTATAAAAAGATGATCATGACCATACATTGCCTATAATTCTAGATATGGATGCACACTCCTTATGGAGAGCACAACAAAAGTGAATTTAGGAACCCATGAGGATCCCAAAATTGTTTATCTTGGAGCTTCCATTACTAAAGCAGAATTTAAGCATATTATATCCATTCTTAAGGATTATATAGACATATTTTCATGGGCATACTCTAACATGCGAGGCTTGGACCTAGATTTAGTTGTGTATCATCTTGTTGTTTACCCTGATGCTAAACTAGTCAAGCAAAAGTTGAGAAAGATGCATCCACACATCGCCCTTTTGGTTAAGGCCAAATTATAAAATTTGTTAGGAGCCAATTTTATCAAACCTCTAGACTAATCTAAATGGATTTCTAACATAGTTCCAGTAAGTAAAAAGACCTCAGGCATATGTGTTTGTATTGATTTTTGGGATATCAAAAAAGCATGCCCCAAAGATGATTTTCCTCTACCCAATATTGACATGATTATCAACTCAATTTTTGGGTACGAGGTGATATCCTTAATGGATGGATTTTTTGGTTATAATCAGATCAAGATAGCCTCTAAAGATCAGCATAAGACCAGATTCACCACTCTATGGGGGACATTCTATTACCAAGTCATGCCATTTGGTTTGAAGAATGTTTGAGCCACATATAAATGTGCAATGACTATCATCTTCCATGACATGATACATGACATTGTCAAGGACTATGTTGATGATATACAAGCAAAATCAAGAATAAGAGCAGGACACCCTACCATTCTACAAAGAGTATTTGAGAGGCTTTGTGCATATAAAGTTCACTTGAATCCTAATAAATGTGTCTTTGGAGTCACATTAGGAAAATTGTTAGGGGGTTCATTATATCACAATGAGGGATTGAAGTCAACCCTACAAAGGTTAATGCTATTATGGAAATGCCTCCACCAAACAATCTTAAATAGTTGAGAGGTCTACAAGGCAAGATCTAGTCTATACGTAGGTTTATTTCTCAATTAGTAGATAATTTCCACCCATTTACCCATATCTTAAGGAAAGGGGTAACATTTCATTAGAAATAATATTGTCAGATAGCATTTGCAAAGCTTAAAACATACTTGTCCAATCCACTAGTTTTATGACCTTCAACATAAGGAATGCCACTACTTTTTTATATATCAACCATGACACATGTACTAGGGCTGCTTTTGGCTCAACATGATGATCATGGTGAGGAACACATGGTTTATTATTTAAGCCACACATTGGTAGCCTATGAACATAATTATATGCCTATTGACAAGGCATGTTTAGCTATGGTATTTGCCACTAAAAAATTATGATATTATATGCTAAATAACAAAACTATTGTTATCACCAAGGTAGATCCTCTCAAGTTCCTTTTATCTAAAGTAGCTCTTTAAGGATGCATGGCTAAATAGATTATGCTTCTCAGTGAGTTTGATATTGAGTACCATATTCAAAAGGCAATCAAAGGCCAAGTTCTTGCTGACCAACTTATAGAAGCTCCTATTATAGCCATTCAACCCCTTAACTTTGACCTTCCAGATGATTTTATCATGATGATAGAAACAAGCATCACAAGAACCTCAATAGTGGACACTCTATTTTTATGGATCCTTCACATCCCAAGGGTCTAAAGCTAGCATATTTTTATCATGCCATTAGAGGATTTGATCCCCAAAGCATTCCATATATAATTTTAGTGTACAAACAATATGGCCAAATATGAGGCATTGATTGCAGGGCTCCATCTTGCCATACAATGGGACATTCAAATATTAAGGGTCTATGGAGATTCATAGATAATCATAAATTACTAATCAGTGTCAAATAAGAGATGATAAGCTTGTTCCTTACAATAAAATTGTTGATAACCTTAAAACACATTTTAAATTTTTGTAGTTTAAGCAAGTTTCATGAGTTAACAATAGATCTATCGATGCTATGGAAACAATTGGTTCCATGATTCAAATGCATGATAATGCTAAAGAGTATCAGTTCCTAATTGAAAATATTCTTCAACTAGCACATATTCTATTAGATTCATAGAAGATATGCACCATTGTTGATCCTAATCTCTCACCTGAGCTACCATGGTACCAAGATTTTTATAACTATTTCCATAGTCATGTATTTCCTGCCAACCTTCCCAACAACTAACAAAAATTATTCCTTTATCACTTAACACATTATATCCTCCTTGGAAACATGCTTTATCAAAAAGGATATGATGGAATGCTTCTTCACTATTTATCTTTGGGAGAATCCAAGCTCGCACTAAAGGAGGTTCATGAAGGAATGTATGGGGCGCATACTAATGGTGTAGTCCTAGCAAAGAAACTTCTCAGAATAGGATATTATTGACCCAAAATGGAGATAGATGCTTGTAATTATGTAAATAAGTGTGTTCATTATCATTATCATGGTAACTTGATACATGCACATTCCTTACCATTGCATCTGATTACAACACCATGGTCGTTCTCAACATAGGGTCTCGATCTCATTGGCAAAATTAACCCAACATCTTTGGATGGTCATAAGCACATTTTGACTAAAATCAAGTACTTTACTAAGTGGATTGATTCCATTCCTCTCACTTATGTTACTAGGAAACAAATAGGTAAATTCATTCATTACCATATCATCTATCGATATGGCATCCTAGCTCATATTATATCTAAGTGGATCTTTTGTAAACCAAGATATGAAATCTCTTTATGCAAAATTCAAGATCAATCACAATAAATCCACTCCATATAACCTACAAGGTAATGGACAAGCTGAGGCATCAAATAAAACCATTCTAGCCATCTTTAAAAATATTGTCAATTATGGTAACCGTAATTAGAACTTGTAACTTTTTCCTACCCTCTGGGATTATGGAACCAATCATCATACCCAAAATAGAGCTACTCTATACTCCCTTATTTTTGGCACTAAATTTATCATCCTAGTCAAGATTAAGATCCCATCATTAAGAATATCACTAGATCACATTCAAGATGATGAAGACTATAGAGCCTCATGATTGCAAGGACTAGAACTTCTTGATGGTAAGCATTTGGCTACCCTAGAAAACTTACAAGCCTATCAGAACATAATGTAGAGAAGCTACAACAAATGTGTTCTCCCTCAATAATTTGATATTGGTGACTTAGTTTTGAAAGAGAACTAGAAGAAAATGAATGTTGAACCCAAAAAGAAAGGCAAATTTCAGCCTAATTAGTTAAGACTGTATATTGTCACAGTGAACTATGGATCAGGAACACACTGACTGGCTACACCTAATGGTGAAGAACTCTTAGATCCCATGAACATCATACACATTAATAGGTTCTAAACATGAGCAACTTTGAACCATTGTCTATAAGACCCCTGACTTGGAGGTAACTTGTGTTGTCATAATATTATCCCACCCTTTTATCTTACTTTGAACACATTTTATACGACCTTGGTCCACTTTCCATGAATCCCAATAGTTAATGATTTGAACTCTTGGCACTCTGAACACATTCTTCATCCCATTCTGGATTTCTCACTTTGAGAAGCATATTCTCTATTTTGCCTAGGACATGTTATAATCTTGAATACTTTTTGTCCCTTGACCAATTATGATCTCAATTATGTCTCATAAATGTTATGAACATCTTCAATAGAAGTTTTATAAATTAGTTCAACCAAGATAGTCTTTCGTAGCTTTAAATAAGTGAACAACTACATCTTCTTAGTTTAACTATTTATTGTTCTTTCTTGTTTTATCAAGAACCTTGCTCTCACTGATTTGCAAGCATGGGCCATTGCAACCAACTTAGCTATCTTATTGGAAACTTTACTCTCAATACATGCATTTCCTTGACTAGATGGTCCCACCTTGTGCATATTTTATCCCCAAAACACCAAAAACATTAGAACATGATCCACAAAAGAATAAAAACATTATCTCATGCTTATAGACATTTGTACATTCCCATTCCACCATCCCTCACTCTCACCATTTTTTGAGTAACTATTAAGTTTGAATGCTCTCACCATTTTGAAATTAAATATTAATTTTATTATGCTCTTGCCATTTTACAAGCACAAAAACACCAGTTCATTTCATCTTATCCCATGCACTTGCTCATCTCATCAGCTTCTTGTTTATCAAACCATTCTTATTTATTTGTCATATCTTCCATATTATTTTATAACATTAATCATGTTGGTATGATCATAATTTCCCTTCTATCCCATTTCTTTGGAGAACTAAATTTGGCTTGAAGTTCATGTTGGAACATACATCCATGGAACTATGTAGGCAACATCCACTTGCCTCATACATCTAGAGTTAGCTCGGCCAACCCCTTCCTTTTCTTCTCTTCCCCCATTTATTCTATCATTGTTCCTCTTTAATTAGGGAACAATTATCATGTCATTGTTATTTTTTATGATGGGGTGAAATTAATGCCTCTACCACACATGCATGAACATTTGTCTTTAAACCACACTAACTTTGTTTTTGTTTGTGTGTATTTATTTGAGTTTTCTTGGTGTTTGTTGTGCTTTCACACCTCTCCTTTTATTTATTCTCTTTTTTATTACCTCTTATCTCATTCTTGGTCTTGTGTTTCTTTATTTTTTAATTATCTCTTTTGTGTTTTAGAACATCTTAATAATTCACATGGATCTCGATTATTTATATCTTGATCCTATGTTATTACATTATTCTTGAGCCTTTTTTTTAAAAAAATATTTAATTGTTTTTGGCATCTTATTTTTTGTTTGATTTTGATTTTCTCTTTTGTGTTCAAGAATGCCTTAATGGTCCACATGGATCTTGATTATTCATATCTTGGTCTCATGTCATTAAGACGTTCTTGACTTTTGTTTTTAAAACATTTTGTTCCTACTTAGGATCATATATTGATTTCAAGTTAGGTTCATTTATGTTTGTATTTTTATTTGTTTTTGATTTTTTGTTTAAATGTAAATCGCTATAACTTTGGCTTTGGTCATTTTTTTACCATTATCCTTAGCTATAGGTATTCACATCTGAATTGGCTCAGTGTAATTATAATCTTATGTCATTCTAAGTTATTCATACTTATGATGTCTAATTTATTTTGCTATAGCAAGCACTTTGTGCTCAGGTCTCAAATTCTTAATGTCAACATCAACTTTGATGAATTATTCTCAAGAACACTTTGCAAAACCTAGGATCATAATGTGGAAGTAGGCTTCTAGGTAGTATGCATTTTGAGTTTCTTTTTCTATCCATAGACATGCATCTCTTCACATACATTGTGAGTCTAATCAATTATTGGTTATTTTTCATCATTCCTCCTTCCATTCTCTCCCAAACTTGGGTGAGCTACATTTGCCTGAAGTTCATGTTAGAACATGAGTCCATGGAATTATGTAGGCAATGCTTGATTTCTATTGAGGTCATCTTGGCTATCTCCATTCTTCTTTTCATCTCTCTCATCACTTTGTGCATTCTCATATGATTGGTTTTATATGACTTTCTAAGCCATTACACCATCACATGTACATTTACACCTGCTCTCTTTAACCTCTCTTTTCAGTTATAATGATCAAGATTCACCCTACTAGAGCATAACTATTTTATCATGATCAAATATACTCTACTGGAGTGCTTCTTATTATCTTCTCTTTGGAGACACCATTCTAGTGGTGGTTCCCTTCTTGAAGTAAAATATTCCCCTTTTTTCCTCTAATTCCAAGCTCTCTACATTAAAGCCTCTGATGGCAATATTTTAGTGTGTAACTTGTCTCAAGATTGATCAATGTCATAAGCGCACAACTTGTACTCTCAAATTGGGTACATTTATAGTGTGTCCCTTAAATTTATGGATTGAATCTTTCCCATTCCCCCATCTTTGGGGCCTATTATACCTCTCATTATATTTTGATCATTGATGGTAATCATGTGTGTAAGTATTATCTTGACTAGATGTGATCTATTCCATGGGTTAATCTCTCACTTTCTCTCTCTTTCTGAGGGTTCATCCTTCTCTTTCATCCTAGTATGTCCTCTCAAGGGGGCATCATGGGTTTGTTCAAATTTATTCTTGACACTCTTTTCTTTGAAAAGATGTTGCTTCACCTAAATGTCTTGATACACCTTCTCAAATAGGGGCAAAATATAGACATCTAATTCCTAACACCATTTGTGTTGAAATTATCAATCTTACTCGAATTACACTCAAATGCACATTTCAGGTCAAAATCCATAAAATGCCCTAAATGGTTCAAAATTTTCCCTTACAATTACCAATTTAGGTCAAAGTATCCCTAAATAGGGCAATGCATTTTATGGGCCAATTAACTTTGATCAGATCATTTTGAGTCAAAATGACAATTTTGCCATTTAGTGCTCTAGATCACTCTTTTCTTCTAATTCATTGGTATACATCATGTACCTTTGTTATTTGTTTTTGGAAACATACTAAATGGGAATATGGTTCCAACGCATCTAACATCACCTTCTAATTCCTCTCCAGTCAAATTATAACCCAGTAATATGACTTTCTGACCATTTTGATTAATTGAGGATCAATTTTCAAATAATTGCACAAATGTTGATTAACCTTGTTTAAAGCTAATTAATCCAAATCAAGAGCTTAAGTGGATTTTCCATGAGAGTTGTTGAATATTTATTTTTCAAAATTTATTCTTATTATCTACATCATCAGGTGACATCATTTCTTGGGAAGACATCCCTAGGCCATAAATGCCACAAATATCATAATTATGGGTCACCCATCCCTAGTTAATGCATCCCATGCATCTTCAATGCCCCTTATTCAAAGGTAATGATGAAGATAATTATGGATTTAATTCCAAATGTTAGGATTATCCATGGCCACACATCTCAATCTTGAGATGGATGGTCATGGTTGATCCTGACCAATCTCAAAAATATTTATAAATAGAGAGGCCATGGACATCATTTCTAACCTATTTTGGTGCAAGGTTACTATACTCAAATATATTCAAATCTTGAACATTTCAAAGTCATAATTCTAAATTATTTCCACAAAGATTCATTGATAGGTTAGTTTAGTGATTTAAAATCAAGAGCCTAGGTTTTATGGAGTGTTCTTGAGGCATTGGAGGAGCTTACCACCATTATTGACAAAGACAAGGATGTTTAATCAAGGGAGAACATGTTTTTGAGCCACATGGGCATGGTGAATCCATTTAGGAAGGTAATATGGTGTTCCTTTCTTTTATTTATTTATTTTTATCCTTTTTAATTCCCATAGGAATATATAGGCTTGGTTAGTTAGTTCTTTATGCATGTTTCATTATTTATGGACTAATGCTTGACTAACTTACTTTGTAATCCTCTTTACATGTGGAAGATGAAGATGTTGTTTATGAAAATGGGACCCCCATGTTGAGATCCCCACAAGTCTAATTGGAATACTATATTTGATCCAAGAAGAAACCAGTTAAGGTCTAAGAGGCTTTCACAAGGCCTAAGGTGACATTTTGAAAAAATCTAGGACCCCAACCATCACCCCGGCATATCAAAAGTGGTGTGAAATAGCATAGAATAGGATAAAGGACCCTGAAGTCTAACCTCAAGGATAATTTAATGTGGTAGAGCATTTGAATAATGCCTTATCTAATGTTTCTCTCTTGGATGTCTTATCTATCCCTGATCAAAAGTCTTTACTACAAGAGTCATTGGAAGACCAAGAGAATCCTGCATGAGGTAACTTGGCTATAGAGCTAGTACAAACCAAGGTAAAGGAATCTCGTAGCAATGAAAAACCTCATGCACCATCCATTTTCATCAAATCCAAAGTAGGGGTAAGTAAAAAAAACCCACCCCATTTTATTTAACTCACATTGTGGGGGGGAATTTGTTGCAGAATTTTATGATTGATTTTGGCACCAGCATCACAGTAATGCCCACAAAAATTTTGGATGCACTACAACTTCAATATGAACCTTTAGATAAAGGGGTAATATATTTAGATGGAAGAAAGTTAAGACTATATGTGTTATAAAGGCCCTTCCCCTAGCCTTGTATTCTTATCCTAGTATTACAATCCCCCAAGAAGTTGTGATAATAGACATTTTTCTAGTCTTTGAGCTATGTTTGTCAAGAGATGTCATAGACAAGATAAGTAGATAATTATCTTTGGATTAGTCTCACTTAATGTTAAGGACCAAAAACAGCTCAAAATTAAAGGTTTTGTCTAAGCCAATGCATCCAAAGCACATAGTTGATGATGTTATGATTAATTTTGAAGCAATGCACACTTCTTTATCTAATAAAAAGATGTATTGCATATAAATTCTCAAGGAAGAAAGAGTGGTAGACAACAAGAGCCTGAAGGAGGAGGTCCTCATTAATGAATTCAACCAAAATGATCCATTTGCAAACTTTGATGCCATCGACTTTGAGACCAATATAATCCATGATGAATATCAAACCATCCTTGAAGTCATGAAGAAAAGAGAGGATCATAGCAAGGAACCTAAAAATGAATCTAATTTTTTTTCTTTGCATTTTGATGGTGCAAAATACAAAACCAGCTCTAGAGCTGGTATCTGATTAGTGTTTCCATCTAGAAAAGAGAACCTTAGGGCCTTTTGCTTCTAATTTGTCTACATAAATAATGACGTTGAGTATAAAGCCCTGGTCCATAACCTTAGCCTTGTTGATTGTATGGGCATTAAGTATTCAAGAGTGTTTAGATATTTTGAACTAGTAGTAAATCAAGTAAGAGGAGTCACAACTACAAAAAATGTCTACATGAGATCTTATCACCATCGATATGGGATTCAATTGAAATGTTTGAAGAATTTAATATTCAAATCATTCCTAGGTCTATAAATGTAAAGGCAAATAGAATGGTAGTAATTGGCTCCTAATTTGATCTAGTAAATGATTTGTTGACTAACAAATGGTTAGTACAAGTGATTATTAGGCCCACTATCCTAGATAATGATCATAGTTGGTAGGTATTTGAGAGCGATGCCCAAATTATCATGTTTCTTCAATAATCATGTGAGTTTATAGAGTAGTTGTAGCCAAATATTGAAGAAGCCTATAGAGATCAAATTATACAATTGAAGTCCAATAAAATTCCAAAGTAACTGATCACCCTAGATAATTTATTTGATTTTGATGATGCAAGAAATGATAAAATAAATTTTGTCATAAACAAAAATGACTACTCTAAGATTGATATAGGAAGTGGAATAAAGTTGAAGGTGGGGAAAGAAGTTTCTCAAATAGATAAGGATCAATTGGTATCCTTCTAAAATAATTATGATGTGGTTATGGCTTGAACCTAGGATGATTTGAAAGGGTATAACCTCAAATTGATCGAGCACACCATAGATATAATCGAGGGATCCAAGCCAATCTACCAAAAGTAAAGGCTAGTAAACCCAAAAGTCAAGTCTTTCATGGATTAGGAACTAAGGAATTTGATTAAATCAAGGATTATATACCTAATCAAGCATTCAACTTGGGTTTCCAACCTAGTTCTAGTAAAAAAGAAGAATGGAGAAATTAGGCTATGCATAGACTTTAAAGACTTGAACCAAACATCTTTAAAAGATCATTATCCCCTTCAATGGAATAAATCTTCCAAAAAGTAGCAGGTCCATAAATTTTCTATCTACTTGAAGGGTTCTCAAGTTATAACTAGTTATGGGTTAATAAGGAGGATCAACATAAAACCACTTTCACTACAAAGTGGGGAACCTTCGTATATGGAAAAATGCATTTCAACCTCTCTAATACAGGAGCTACTTTCCAAAAATCCAAGGATATAGATTTCAAAGCATTAATTAAAAAAATCATCCCCATCTATCTATATAATCTTAAAATATTCTCAAAGAAAAAGGAAGATCATTTTGATAATTTAGATAAGATTTTACAAAGGCATCAAGAGTTCAGGTCTCCCTCAACCCAAAAGAATGCATCTTTAATGTCTTGTAAGGATAACCACTAGGGTACATGGTATCCAAAGAAGGCATCTCTATTGATTTGGATAGAGTGAAGGCCATCAGGGACTTAAACTTATTGATCAATAAGAAGGGAGTCTAGTCTTTCCTAGGGAATGTCAACTTCATTAGTTGATTCATATATAACTCCATAGGGCTGGTAAAGCTAATTACATTAATGCTAAATAAATATTGGGATTTCAAATGGACCACTGAAGGAAGAATAGAATTTTAAAAAATCAAGGAAGAAATATCCACTATTCCTATGCTAGTCAATCACGACTTCTCCAAATATTTTGTCATGTATGTTAATGGGAGTCAACATAGCTTATCAGTCATGTTAACTCAAAAAGAAGATGAAGGGAAGGGTGAGCATCTTATTGCATTATATTTAAGAACCCTACATGGATATGAGACTAAATATAATTTCATTGAGAATTAGGCTTTCACCATCATCAATGGTCTCAATAAATTTAGACACCTAATGGTGAGAAGCAAGGTAATGATATATGTGGTGCATTATAGCATCAAAAGATACATCATGGAGGGAGAAATCACTAGGAAAAGATCTAATTAGATCACTAAGATCCTGGAATATGATGTTGAATTCAAACCAACCAACATGATTTGAGGGAAAGGAATTTATGAGTATTTGGCCCAATGTGTAGACTCCCCAACAGATGAGCAAGATATACCAAAAATAGTCCTAATGAGTTAGTACAAAATTAATGGGTCCTGGGTTGATGATAGAACCTAATTTTCACAAATAGGCAAAGATCTAAAATGACCTCCTCATACACAAAATGAGATTATAAGACTACAAGGAGCTAGTTATACACTAGTCTAGGGTGTCTTTTATCAAAAGGAACTTTGATGGGGAACTTCTCTGATGTGTTGACAACCACCAAGCTAGAAATATCCTACAAGATATGCATTTTACCCCTCTGATCATACATTTCTCAACTAAAATGATTGTAACTAAAATCATGCATGTTGGAAATTACTGGTTGATCATGTTTTAAAACTACCATTAGGTGGTGAAAAAATGCCAGTAATGCCAATTTTTCATAGACAAGCAAAAGGATTCAACCATGATGCTAAACCTAATTATTACTAATGATCCTTTCATTTAGTGGGGCCTAGATTTCATTGGGATGATCAATCCCTTATCTAGCATAGGTCATAAGTAGATACTCATGGTCATGGACTACTTCTCAAGATGGATCTAAGTAGTTCCTTTAAAAGAAGTGATTGAAAATATGATCCTCAACTTCATAAATGAACTAATAACAAGGTTTGACCCTCTTAAAACAATTATATCCAACAATACAAAGGCCTTCATAGATTTAAATATTTTAGAATTTGTGCTCAGTATTGGCATTTTTCTTAAAACTCTATCCAACTACTACCTGTAAGGGAATGGGTTGGCCGAATCAGCCAATAAGAACCTTATAAGGTTAATTAATAGGATGGGCACTAAATAATAGAGGGAGTGGCATAATCATCTAAAAAAATCTCTATGGGCCAATCAAATCCCTCATAAGCAAATTTTAAAAACATCCCCGTATGAATTAGTATATGATAAAGAAGTGATCATGCCCATTTTGATGGAAATTCCCACTGTATAATTATTAAAAGATGTCAAAATAATAGAAAATAGAGAAATAGAGGTCAGGTTAGTGGAATTGCTTAGTCTTCAAGAAGTAAGATAATAAGCTAGCGATGCTAAGATTAGTTGACAATAGGTAGTTAAGAAATGGTTTGATAAGAAGGCATTCAACCTAGGTTTCAAGTTGGAGACTTCATTATTAAAAATGATCAAAGGGCCATAAAGTTGGGTTAACATGCAAAGTTTGATTCCCTATAGAGAGGACCCTTTTGCATCATTGGTAATAGGTATGGAAATGCTTTTGAGTTGGTGGATGAAAAAAGCAATGCCTTAGAGATTATGGTTAATGGAATCCACTTGAAGCACTTTAACTAATTCATCAGCTTCACCTTGTATATATTTAGTTAGTTTCCATTTTTTTTTTGTTTCCCTTCAAAAATAAGTACCATTGGCATAAGTTGTTTTCCCATCACCAAGTGTCCACACCTTGGCTTCCCTCATTTTGAATCCTTTCTGATAGATGGTTATCTACCCCACTACCCATTCAATTAATGTTTAGGTACCCCCTATTACATAATATCCCATAAGGATTACCATAAATATTTTTTGAGTGGTTCCTAAAGCATGCATGCCACCCTTCTCATTTATGGTTACTGTTGATGTTGAGGATTGCACCCTTGACAGGGGGCTGAGCTCTTGTCTTCCATGCATCACAATGGAAACTCCCCTCTTGCCTGTGGGTCTGGTAAAATTGGGGGGAGAGTCTCTAGATAAGGTCTAGCTCCCTTTGATATATCTCTGTGGTCCTAGATTTCCTACTGCTAACAATGGGGGGGGTGAAAAGGGAGAAAGTGCTGAAAATAAAACCTAAATTAAATGGTGATACATCAAAAAAGTTTGATTTACTTAGATTAAACCTACACTTTCCACCAAGAACTATATAGCATACACTTTATTTGATATGAGAAACTCTTCTACATCAGTGAGTTAAGGGTCCTCTTGAGATACAGGGAGGAAGAACTACCAAAGGTGTTTAAGACACACTATCGCAGCCTGTTCACATGCGCCTATACTCTGTTATAGACACTTCTAGTAGACCTATAAAAGAAGAAACTTCACAATACATTAGACATGATAGAATAATTCTATGAAATCATAAAATAAAAATGACTTAACACAAAATAAATCCATAGACATATGCAAAAGTGTAAGCTCAAATGGAGGTAAAAATGTTATGTCTTGATTCAAGGTAAAATCTAGCAGAGCTCTGCCTTACAAGCTGAGAGATGTCTTTCTCAAAATGAGAAGTTTATAATATATAGAGGAAGAAAAGGGCCTTTTGGCACCCTTCTACAAGTGGCCCATGTGCATTTTGAGCATTGGGAAGAGGAAGCCGCTTGATAGCTAATGTTGTGTCAGCTCCTATTTTGACTTTAGGTGTTTAAGATATATTAAACATCAAATGTGAAATTATGGGCCACACCATTTGTCTGCAAACAAGACCACTCCTTCAGGGAACTCACATAGTTTGTCTACCCATTAATGCAAAGTGAAGACAAATGGGTCACATTGTTCACTGTTTGTGCCCCTTGATGATCACTTGGCAAATATTGTGTCAACTGCTAGAGTAACTCCTTGAGTTGACACCTTCCTTTACCACTTGGAATATTTTGTCCATTTCTACACTTGGCTCTTCTGCCTCTTTTTGGCTTTATCTTTTTTAGCTCCTTCATCCTTCGAGGGCTATCTTCTAATAATTCTTTAGCTCTTTGGGCTCCCTTCTCAGCAGTTTCTTCCTTTTGGCTTTAAGCCTTTGAATTCCTTCAGGCTCGCACCTTTCATTTAAAAATCAATGGCTATTTCCTTGTCATAAAGTTGACATTCACATGCTCATTTCCATTTGGTTGATTCCTTCAGCCTTTTCTTTGATCCCTTTGCAAGGGTTCCTTGTCCTCCACAAAGGCACTTGTCTTTTAGGCTTTGGGAGATTCCTTTGAACCTTCCGATTGAACTGATAGATTGAACCAACAATTGGTTCAACAATCTAATGGTTTAATGGTTAAATACTATGTTCTGCTCATTCATTTGACTACTTGAACCAACTACTTTAAACCAACTGAACCATGTGATTGAAACATTTATTTGAACCAACTAATTGAACTATTTAATTGAACCATTTGTTTAAACCAACCAATTGAACCATTTGATTGAACCAAACTAATTGAACCGATTGCTTGAACCAACTCGTTTGAACTAAAACAATTGAACCGACTACTTGAACCAAGTGGTTGAACCAAGTGATTAAACCAAGTGGTTGAACTAAGCATTTAAACCAATTGATTGAACTAAGTAATGGTTCAAGTGGCAGTTCAAAGTGATTAAACCAAATGTTTGAACCATTTGATTGAACCAACTGATTAAACTAGTTTAATGGTTCAATGGTTCAAAGTTCAAAATTCTTAACTCTTGGAAAGATCATGTCGTTGAACCCCGACATTGAACCACATTTCCAACCTTAAGGAAAAGTGTCTTGAATCATTTTAGCTCTCTTTCCTTGTGAATTTCTTCAGACAAGAGTTTGAAAAATCTTTGTAAAAGCCCTTTCATTATTTAAACTAGTTCATCTTCTACTGAAATACTTATGCAACCAAATTTGAAATGGCTCAAAATAGCAGGGAAAGAAGGAGACCAATTTTGGCCTACAGGACCAAAATGGTCAATAATTTGGCAATTCCCAGGGGAAGCATGCCTGCTATGCTTAGAAGCTAGTTGCCTTAAAGTTCATTGGGTACAGAGTCAGAATGCAACTTAAAAAAGTTAGAAATAGCCCTGATATATCCAAGAATCAATCATGAAGCTTTTACCCCAAACACAAAGGAAAACACATACAAGACTAAAAACACTACTTGTGCAAACAACAATTTGGGAAAATAGGAAAAGAAAACTGAAAGCAAACTACTATGTATAGCTAACTAGGTATATTTGCCTCCCTCCTAGATCAAAGGGAAAATTTCTTAAGTCTCCTTCATGGCAAAGAAACTTATGGTGCCAGATAAGTGGCTAAATGGAATGAATATCTGGTGACTTGCTCTTCTCACCTACCACCTTGGTTAGCTCATATCTAAATGAATCAGGGGCAACCATGTTTCCAACATATACGTATTCTTCTTTTTCTTGGAAGCTTTCCTCCTATTGGTTCTTCATGATGGTGTATCTCATCACGAAATCCATGGCTACTAGCATGTCACCATAAGCCCTTTGATATGCATCATGGATTGACTTATCCCATCTTGCTTTAATGAAAAGACTGTTAAATCTATCTTCTGCTTGATCATGGCTTTCTTGAAGAAGGGTGACTATTGTGATGTTTTAAATGAGATCACAGACTGATTGTTCATCCCACAAAACATCACCTTCTTACTCAAGTCTCTCTTCTTCAAAGCTTTCCTCAAGATGGACAGGCCTCTCCTTTTCCTGCTCAAGGATTAGAGTCTCTAGTTGTTCAAAGACATCCTCCTGATCCTCCTCCAACTCAAGCTCCATGGTATGGTCATCCTCCTCATCAAAGCAACAAGGAAGTTCATCAAACAAGGGAGGAGAGAGCTCACCATGCTTACTTTCCTCTTCATATTGCTAGAACATCTACATGTATGCATGACCTGTGTCTTCTCCATTATCAATGATGTCTTCAAAAGGAGCACCCCTGATGATTTCATATTTATTGTTTCTCATGATAGCCTCTTGGGCAGCTGCAATTTAGATCTTCTCTTCTTCACTTGCCTCCTATGAAATAGGTTCCTCCTTGATGACTTTGAAAATATCATCTTCAGATTCACCAATCTTTTGAAAGAATAAATTTGAAAGCTTGCAGCCCCTTTGCATACTTATTTGAGTCCCAATTTTGCCTTCTCTACTCTTAGCCATCTCATATCCTCCTTGAAGAAGAGTGAAACCTACCTCAATGACTTCAAACAAATCATTCAAAACATGAACAAGAGATTATCCATGCTTCTCCATGATGTCTATGGTGATTTCCTTCTCATCTATATTCATGGAGTCTCCCTGATCAGTCATGAACTGAGTATACTCCTCTTCACTTGCCCCTTTAAAAATAGGTTCCTCCTTGAGAAGGGGTGAAGTGGAAGGCTAACGGATGAACTCATGTGGAAGAGGAGGCAGTCCTTGAGCTAGAATCAAAAGATTCTCTTTCTTCCATTTGGCCAACACTTCATCTATTGTTGATGTAGCTTGATAACTCTCTTGGAGGGGTGTATATGGGGTGTGTTCAAATGTAGGATCTTCTACTTGATTTGAACCATCCATCACACTTTGGATGAGGAACCTCATTCTGGATTCTAACTCTGTAATTTTCTTGGCTATGTTTTCTTGGAAGAGCCTTTCTTAGAGGTCACAAGCATCATCATGATGAGTAGGAGTAGCTTTATCTTATTCAAGGTCTTAAGCTGATTCATGATAGACACTCCTCTAACTTGGAATCTAGACATCATGTTGAGAGACTTGAGGATTGGTAGAAGGGATGTCTTTTGGCATAGGCTCCTCTGTAAGGTCCGAAACCTCCATCTCTCCTTCACTAATCAATCTCACCTTTGCTTCTAATTCCTGAATTTGCTTAGCTAGATTTTCTTGAAAGATTCTTTCTTGGAGCTCATAGGAATCATCATGGAAATGGGGAGTGTATGAAGGCTACCATGGAATATAAGAAGCTTCCTAAGGAAGGGTGGGAGGGACTTGAAAAGGACTAACCTCATTTCATACCTCACACTCTTAGACAACGTCCTTCTCCTCTTTGTTGTTCCATGACTCAACTACTTTATTCCAACTCATGATATTAAAACTGGACATCTCCTTTTGGGGTGATGGGGCTACAATGTGAGAGGGTAGTGAAGTTTTAGATTCCACTTCCCTTACTACCAAAATAGACTGTTGCATTTGAAGATTTGCTAATTCAATCTGCTTATCAAGATTAGCCTTAAAAATAAAATTTGATATTTCATAACTCTACTCAACATGATTAGGGAAAAGACTTTGATAGGCTTGACTTGGCTTATGAGCAGGGGCTGCATATGACTGATATGAAACTTGGAGTAGTGGGTATCTAGGTTGATAGACTTGGTAAGGTTTCCTCTCATGAATACTCAGTGTCCCTTCCAATGATACAATCAAACCACTCACATCCAGCATCTCATTTTTAAGCCTTTGCCAATTGGCTCTTTCAATGGGAGACCATTCACTCTTAACCAGATCTAGTGCATTTTTCACTTGATGGATGACATGATCAGGGATTTCTTGGCCACATCCCCTTTTGGTGTCAAGATCTACTACATACTTTTCATATCTTAGTAGTGCTTGTTTGAAGGTGGAAAGGGGCTGATTAGCAAAGAGATTAGGTTGAGTAGGAGAAGTGACACATTGAGAAGATTGGGCATAGGACTGATATAGCTCATGACAGGGCTGAGACTAGTCATATTGGACCTAATAAGGATCAACACAAGGTTGGTAAGGGTCATAGCCACACTAGCCAAGGACTTGCTCAAATTGAGGAGGAAGAGGCAAAGCATGAAATGTTTCATCAACCTGCAAAGGTAAAAACTCATAATCATACGCATCGTTGTTGCTTGAGGTGATTTCATGAAAAACCTGAGCTTGATCAAAACTATATGAAGGAAAATAAGGTCCATGGTTCTGAGCAATGGAATTATACATACCAAAATATGATTTCTTGATGGCACCAGGACTGCTTAATCAGTTGATTTAACTCAGAGTCACCATTAGTGTTGATGAAAAAGCCTCCAAAGGCTGGTTGGTTGAAGAACACACCAAAATTCTTCAACTTTTTAGATAAAACTTGTCCCACAATTACCTGATTGAAGGTCAGATGCTATATTAATGGTTCATTCTACTATAACAAGAGCATCACCAATCCTAGAACTTTTTTGAGTGTTAAAACGTGGTCCCACCAGGCATGCAAAAAATTGTTGACACTATGGATTGCACCCTTGATAGGAGGTTGAGCTCTTATCTTCCATGCATCACAATGGAAACTCCCCTCTTTCCTGTGGGTCTGGTAAAACTGGGGGGAGAGTCTCTAGATGAGGGTTAGCTCCCTTTGATGTATCTCTATTGTCCTAGATTTCCTACTGCTAATAATGGAGGGGGTGAAAATGGAGAAAGATGTTGAAAACAAAACCTAAATTAAATGGTGATACACCAAAAAAGTTTGATCTACTTAGCTTGAACCTACACTTTCCACCAAGAACAAGTTGGCATACACTTTATTTGATATGAGAAACTCTTCTACATCAGTGAGCTAGGGGTCCTCTTGAGATACAAGGAGGAAGAACTACCAGAGGTGTTCTAAGACACACTATGGTAGCCTGTTCACATGCACCTATACTCTGTTGTAGACACTTTTGGTAGACCTGTAAAAGAAGAAACTTCACAATACACTAGACATGCTGGAATCATTCTGTAAAAGCATAAAAAAAATGACTTAACACAAAACAAAGCCATAAACATATGCAAAAGTGTAATCTCAAATGGAAGTAAGAATGTTATGTCTTGATTCAAGGTAAAATTTGGCAGAGCTCTACCTTACAATCTGAGAGATGTCTTTCTCAAAATTAGAATTTTATAATATATAGAGGAAATAAAGGGTGTTTCAAGCATTGGGAAGAGGAAGCCACTTGATAAATAATGTTGTGTCAGCTCCTATTTTAACATTAGGCATTTAAGATATATTAAATGTCATATGTGAAATTATGGGCTGTGTCATTTGTCTGCAAACAAGACCGCTCCTTTAGGGCACTCACACGGTTTGTTTGCCCATCAATGCAAAGTGAAGAAAAATGGGTCACATCATTCACTATTTTCACCTCTTGATGATCACTTGGCAAATACTATGTCAACCATTGGATTAACTCCTTGAGTTGACACCTTCCTTTGCCACTTGGACTATTTTGTCCATTTTTGCACTTGGCTCTTTTGCCTCTTCCTGGCTTTGTCTTTTCTAGCTCCTTCATCCTTTGGGGGCTATCTTTTACTAATTCTTTGGCTCTTTGGGCTCCCTTCTCATTGGTTTCTTCCTTTTGGCTTTAAGCCTTTGAATTCCTTCAGGCTCACGCCTTTTATTTAAAAATCAATGGCTATTTCCTTATCATAAAGTTGACATTTGCATGCCTGTCACCATTTGGTCAATTCCTTCAGCCTTTTCTTTGATCCTGTTGTAAGTGTTCCCTACCCTCTATAAGGGCACTTGTCCTTTAGGCTTTGGGAGACTCCCTTGAACCTTCCAATTGAACCGACTGATTGAACCAACAATTGGTTCAATGGTTCAACGGTTCAATGGTTCAATACTGTGTTCTACTCATTCATTTGACCACTTGAACCAATCACTTTGAACCAACTGATTGAACCCTTTGATTGAACCATGTGATTGAACCATTTTTTTGAACTAACTAATTGAACCATTTGATTGAATAATTTTTTTGAACCAACTGATTGAACTATTCAATTAAACCATTTGTTTGAACCAACTGATTGAAATGTTTGATTGAACCAAACCAATTAAACTGACTACTTGAACCAAGTGGTTAAATCAAAGCAATTGAACCAAGCAATTAAACCAAGCATTTGAACCATTTGATTGAACCAACTGATTGAACCGGTTTAATTGTTCAAATTTCAAAATTCTTAACTCTTGGAAAGATCATGTCATTGAACCCCGATGTTGAACCACATTTCCAACCTTAAGGAAAAGTGTCTTGAATCATTTTAGCTCTCTTTCCTTGTGAATTTATTTAGACAAGATTCTGAAGAAGATTTTTAAAAGCCCTTTCATTCTTTGAACTGGTTCATCTTCTACCGAAAGACTTGTGTAACCAAATTTGAATTGGCTCAGAACAACAGGGAAAGAAAGAGACAAATTTTGGCCTACAAGACCAAAATGGTCAATAGTTACCAAATTTAAAAAGTTTGCATGATGATTGTGTTATTAGTATTAGCCAATAAATACCCATCTCTTGATCAAATAAAATTTAAGTGCCCTAAGATTTTCTAAGAGAACAAAGATAAGCAAAGAGTTTTTAGCAAAGAATTGTGTGCATAATTGTGAGCAGAAACCAATATCCAGTGTTTTCCTAGATTTTAGATAAGATTATTGAGAATAATTACAAGATGGAACCTTTTGGATCCATATCTGGTGGTGGACATCCTAGAAATCAAAGATCTCATAGATCGGTCATGAATACTTTCCCCCATAATTCATAGGGAACAAAGATATACTTCTACCCTTACATAGTCAAATCCCATAGTACCAAACATGAAGAGTGTCACCAAGGGGCATTGCAGGGACCCCACACTAGTCCTCAACTATGTAGATGGTATATTTGATCCCAAATTGACAAATAATATGAAGAATCTAATGGAGGGTGATTATGCCCACATGCTCATAAAAGTTTAGAAAAATGACTTTGAGTCATTTGACTTCAGAATATGGATCTCTACCTCTACTCAATATATGGTGCCTATTGTACACCCATGTCTAGAACTTATTGATTTATGTGCAAAAAGATATAATGTCAGCACTAGCATTATCATGGGTCACCACCTAAATGTGGAGATTAGTGCTAATGCAGTGAGGGAGATGATCCAAATCCCTAATGACCCCAACATAGACATCTATGATATGGAGAGATTATAGAATGTATGGAACACTCATTTCTAAAAGATAAAGTTTATGAACTTATCTTTCTGTATCAATTACATAAAAGTGTCACCTCTTCCCATTACTCTCTTGAGATTTATGGTACAAGATATGAAAGATGCCCTTTTTATGTTGGTGTGCATCTTTGAAATAGACTTGAACACCAATTTCTATTATTTTCAATTATGTGCAGTCTTCCACTTGAAGATGGTGAGCATGGAAAAGCCATAAAAAATAGACTTTAAAGATGTCATTCATAATTAACTAACATTTTTTATCTTAGAATACCTTCAAGTATTCTTCCTTCCTTATTTACATGATCCTCTACCAGATCACCAAGTTATTTTTGATGTACTTAACAATCGATTCCATAGAGTTTGGAACATATCCCTATATGGTGATCCCCATCTTCATGTGGGCCCACATCCTTTTGGCCATGTAGGATTATCATGATTTTTCAGAGTGCTTCCTTTCTATTCTCATAATTAACCTCAGTTAAGAAGCCATCACCTTCTGGATGATAGATCACCAAAGAACATGGCTCACTAGTTGAAAAATTCTATGTGACTAGTTCTTTGAAGCCCACTTTACATTCATCAGGGTCCATGGATTCAATAAGGAGCCATTTTGGCTCCCATACATTCTCATAAATAGGACCTTGGTCATAGAGTTGGCTCAGTAGCTCAATGTGGTAGATTTAGTATATGGTGTAGGTTGGAAGAAGAGGGGCCTATATGATATCCCCTTTTCAAAAGGGGGAATTAAAATTATGATGAGGTCACAAGAGTATTTTCTTATTCTCAAATTGGAAGAGCTCAACCTAGATCATATTAATGAGCATTGGAATTATGGCCTAGCTAGCCACATAGCCACTCTCAAGATTGTCACCCCTTTTAACCATGAGCCCTGGTCTTAATTCAAAGAGAGGAAGTTACCAATGTAATATGATACTAAGCACTATGTTGATATGTCCAATATCCCCTTATACACCCACCAACCATGGGAATCTTTCTACAAACTAGTCTGAGATTTTGATCATGTGAAGCTCATAACCAAGGGTCTAAGAGCACAACTCATCCAGAAGAGCTAGAGAAAGGAAAAAATGGGATCCCATTGGAAGTATAGGTTAGAAATTGGCCAGAGGGAGCTCAATTTTGAAGATCTAGACTCTAATGAGTAGTTTGAAAACATATAAGATGAGCACCATGAGGAAGATGCTCAAGTAGAAAAAGAGGTTTTGGTAGAAGAAGAAGAAGAATATGCCTCCTCAGGGAAAGAAGAGGAGATTTTGGTGATTGAGAGTCCTATTTCCTATCCCCCTCTTCTATATGTGGCATCCCAATAGAAGGAGCAAGCCACTCTAGGGAAACATAAGGTAGGGTCATCTCAACCTAGCTCCGAGGTGCAAGTTTCTAGCCCTCTTCTAGAGCCCAAATAGAAAAAGGTGAATTTTTATCACCCTCTCCTTTTCACTTCTTCACTCTTTACTTTTTTTGTGCCTTCCACCATTTTCACCATGCTTTCACTACTTTACACTACTCATGCACTCATCATGCTTGTGCCAAATGGCCTAGCTATATACCCAAGTAGAAAAGTTGAAGGTCAAAGTAGATGGCCTAAAAAGGGAAAAGGAGGATGTAGAGAATAAGTTGTAGGGAAAATAAATAGAGATTGTGTAGACTCATAAGAGTCTCTTAGACTCAACAAGCGTGCAATAAAAAAATTAGAAATATATTCAAAAATATTCCTAGGCCAAGAACCAACATATATAGTCGCTAAAGAATGACCTCACCCCTGCTCCCAAACTATAGACATCCTCCCAATGATCTAATAATTATATGTTTCATATTGGGAGAGGATAAATAATGTGGCCTCAAAATTGAATCTATCACTTGGGTTTATTATGGACTCATATCGATTAAGTGCAAAAGTAAGCACATCTATGGATCAAGTCCTCACCTTCATATCCCCCAAGGTCTAACATTCATAGCTCCTATTCTATAAGATGTATAACATGATGGTCAAGATGTTCTAGGTAGTAGGGGTGGTCAAAGAAGGTAGGTGGTGGTCAAGGTTAATGAGTTATTAAGTTTCATCAAGGCCACATCAAAATACAAGGCATTTTTGAATGCCTTGGAGAAAGTGGTTCAGGACATGAAGGGACACATCGAAAAACTGGTCCAGTTAGGACTCCCTTCCCTATTATTCATAGATAACATGGTCCTTTTAGAGGAAAAGATAAAAAAGTTGTTGATCATGAAGCAGAATGACCAAACCATTTTTTTGGCCCTTGATCAAGCACCAAGTATCTCTAAAGTGGAAACCATTTTATAACCTCTTACCCAGCTTGAATTTTAGATGCAGGCAGTTGTATAGGGTCTAAGAAGAATCTATTTCAAGGAGATCATTAATATGGATAGAACCTTTGAGACTCTAAAAAAGAAGACTCAACCCATGAAGGAAGAGTGGATTCCTTTTAAGGTTGATCTTTAGAAGTTATAAGTTTGTGGACCTCACCCTTTTGGATTTTTTCTTTGAATGTCTACAAAACTAAAAAATTTGGGTTCTACCATTTATAGGCAGATTCCCCTATAAGTCACTAGGAACTATGGATCAAATCCATGTTTTGAATTTTTCTTTGAATGTCTACAAAACTAAAAAATTTGGGTTCTACCATTTATAGGCAGATTCCCTTATAAGTCACCAGGAACTATGGATCAAATCCATGTTTTAAATTTTTTTTTGAGTAGTTAGATTTTCATCATGGATGTTTTTGGTGAGTTGGGTAGATTAGTATTAGCCTATTCTTTTTTTTGTACCCCTTTTTATTTTTGGCTAAGTCTCGACTCCTTTCATTGGTACCACACGGCACCCCCATGCTTATTCTTTATAAAAGAGTTCTCAACCTTACTAGGATCAATGTGGTTCACCATGTGGCATCATATCACTCCATGAAAGCAAAGAGTTATTTTTTTAGATCTTTAAGGTTCACCATTGGTTTTTGAAATAATATGTGGGGCCCATTATGCAGGTATAACTAAAAAGAAGTGAACCTTCCACGTGGTGTCATGGTGCTTGTCTAAGGTAAAGTTTTTCTGTTAGAGCTTCAAGTTGTGTCATTAGCTGAGGGAAGTGGGTCCCATTTCTAAAAATAACTCTAGAGTTAGTTCAGAGGGATACATGCATCACCACAACACTTCTTTAAAGCATTGTGGGAAATATGAGGTGTTGAGGTTCTGCTATATCCAAGATTTGAGAACCATCTACACTCATGATTCAAAGTTCCCCTTTTCAATTACAATAGCCTCATCATAAACAAAAGTTTTAGGATCTATGTATCAATTCCTTTTGTCTTTAACATTTTTTGATGACAAGGCCATTATGCCTATATAATATGGGCTTCTTTCTTTTGTAAAGGGATGGGAGTTAGATAATAGAAATAGTTTTATGATTGTTATCAAAGATTAGCCATTTTAACAACTTTAGTCTTAAATAGGAATAATAATGGTTATTATTTTTCATTTTGAGACCTTATCAGGTGCACCTCATATGAAGGATTGAATATTATTTATTGTGCCTTTGGGCATTTGCATTTTGTTCTCCACCTAACAATGAAGAGGATGTGGTGTATAGTGTCAAATTATGTGGAATCAATTGTTGTATGTTGTTTTTATTCTCTACTTCTATAGTGTTGAATTTTGTTTATATTATAGGATTTAAATCATGTATATGATATTTTAAATCATCTGTAATATTTTAAAGGCTCAATCTATTTTATGCAATATTAAGAATGGATACATTAAGAATTTTGGTGCATCACCTTAGATAGTTTTATTTGCATTTCCTTCTTCCCCTTTTCCTCCCTAATTAATTAAAATATATAACTTCTAAAATCATGTAGGTCACTTCACAAATCATAATTTTAGTCCCACATCTATAAATATTCCCATAGGAAACTATTCATCAAGAATGAAATATTTAGGCATCAATAGTCACCACACACCATAAAAACTAGGAAACACCAATCAGAAAATTATTACATCGAGATAACATCAATAAAATAGAGCATAAAAAGAGATCATATCAATAAATTGAGGCCACCATACCTAAAGACAAAGGAGGTGATGGAGGAGGACTATCGTGTTTATCTCCCCAACCTCCCCTGTGAGGGGGAGAGGTATCAAGTAAGGACCAACCATATTCTTATTTTTTATTCTTCATTTTGTTTGTGGCATGGAGAGATTATAAGATCCTATCTCAAAAAAAAATCATCTTAATCTCCACCAAAAGGATCAAACCCAACATAACTAGTGAATGATGACCACCCTCCATATCCCCTAAGGGGAGAGAAACTCCACTTGGGAGGAAGAGGAGGGGGAGAAATTAGATCAACTCTATGATTTATGGTGGTTATGAATCCTACTTCAGTCATGTCCCTACCAAGACCTATCTGTGGGTTGGTCATTTCATTGAGTATCATCCATTGGAAATCTATTGACGGTGTAGGAAGCATATCCCAAGTTCTTGAGAAGAGTGTGGAGATGTTAAATCTCCATTTCCACTTTTCCACTTGCACTTAACTTTGAAACATGACATTATAGAACACATATATTTGATTAGAAATAATAAAATCTCTATTTAAGATATCTTTATTAAAAGTATCAACATTTCTCTCTTTATAAAACATAAAACTATTTTTTTTTTAACTTTGCAGGCATGCCACATAATCCCTTAGAATAATGGTATGCCAAGAAAATGGTCTTATAGGGTTTGAATAATTGATGAATCCAATTCTAGGAATCTTGATCCCTTGCACAAAACCAAAAATTATGTTTGAAGGACTTAGATTAACCACAAGCTAAGCATCTAGGTGGATAAATCTCCATGTGAATTAGTTTTTCTCCCATAGGGAGGCATTGGTAAATTAATTTCCAAGAGAAAATGGCTTTATTAGGCTCAAAAATGGTAGCCCAAATAGTCATAAATCACCTATTCCATATAAAGTGGGGTCAGTAAGGTGCCACCTCCTATTGATCAAATCCCAAGAAGAAGTGGTTGGGGAAATCCATTAATAACCATGTTAGGGTTTATACTAAAGCATAGGTGTGGATGTGTACTATTTCCAATCCTTCCACCACCAAGGGGACTCAGTACAACCAATTTTATAAAAGGCAAAATTTAGCACAACCATCTAAATTTTAGTCATAAACTCAAAATCTTGGTTGTTTAAGTTAAAATTAGCCTTGAGGACCCCCACAAGATCTAGTACATTTATCAAAGATATATCTCAAATTATTAATGCCTCGATGATATAGTCTCATAGCTTTAATTTTGGGAACTTCAACCAAAAATTTCTCATTGATAGTGATCATAGGGGATCACCACACATAGTGGGAGTTGATAGATAGGCTAGATATAAACCCATATCCCTTCCAAATAAACCATAATTTTCTCATCTCCCATGCATTCCAAATTATTTTTGACAACAAAGGTCCCATATATCTTAATAGTAGGTAGGGAAACAAGCAAGGTTTAAAAGCCTAGATTCCTCCAAACCTTTTTGCCCCTAGGAGCTCTTGAAGAGATGAAATTTATGACAAAAATTTTCCATGCCTTTTATCTGTATATGTCTAATATAATCCACTTTACACATAAAATAAGGCCTTTCTTAGCTATGTCGATCACCCCAATACCTCTAGCCTTAATGGGTTGGAAACATATATCCCAAGCCACTTAAGGGAAGCCTTTTTTGCCTTCTAATTTAGCCCACAAGAAATATCTAAACATTTTTTCTAACTTCTTGTAGGTTTATTTTAAGTAAACCCATCAAGAAGAATACTAAACATGACTAGATGAAATAACTTTGGAACAAATTTGAATCTTGTTATCCAAGAAGAGAGATTTAGTAATCCAATATGATAGTTTTTTATAAAATATAAGGATCACATAATTATAGAGGTCAATTGAAGAAGACTAAAAAGAAAATATAATGCCTAACAACATTAAGTTTTCACCATAGAATATCCATTTCCATTTATAGGCATTAATCCAAGAAGGTAGAGGGTCATAACTCTACCAGTAACACTAAATTTTGGCATACTGCTTGCTAGAACTAGATGTAGAACAAAATATTTAGAATCATTCCATGGCACTCTAGACCACCTACTCATCCTCTTAAAGGGTAAAAAATAATCATCTGTAAAATTCCCATTAAATAACTAGTTATGAGGAACACTGGGAAAATAAATTCCCTTGACAAGCCATATGATAGTATAATCTTTTAATAATTACCAAAACCCCTTGACAACATGCATATAAAGAGAGGGAACAAAAGGGAAACCTTTTCTAATAGAGTGAAATAACCTAAAGCTCTCAGACTGATGGACATTAGTAATAAATAAAGTAAAAGCATCTTGGAAAAGGTTTTGCACAAAGAGAATGAACCTAGGGCCAAACCCTGATGCTTTCAGCATGGCAAGAATTAAGTATCATTCAATTATGTCACAAGCCTTCTCAAAGTCAATTTTTATAAACTTAAATTTCTTCTTAAAGGTATGAGTCCACTCCATACCTTCCCAAAATACTAGAATGTTATCCAAGATGTATCTCCCTTGGATGGACCCTTTTTTTATATTTAATAATAAGGGGAAGCATATACCTAATTTTAAGGAATAAATATTTTTCTATAATCTTGTAGGAGACATTTAGAAGGGTGATATGCCACCAATTAGAAATTACCTTAGGATCCCTAGTCTTAGGAGTAAATTTAATATTACCCTTGTTGATGAGTTTTCCTTATAAACCTTGGGAAAGAGATTTCAATCAAACTTTATGAATATCAGGACCAACACAATCCCAAAGATATTGGTATAACTCTCAAGGGAATACATCAACCCTTAGAGCCTTGTCTTGAGCCATAACAATTGTTTATTGATGTATTTATTCTCTATATATAAATAGATCATAGTATAAATTTTGAGAAGGGGAGATTTTGTAGGGAAAAACTTCCATGTAAGTTTTTAAGGCCACTATTTGAGCTTATGAGGAAGATTGAGCTTGGAAAACTTGGCTATAATGTTGAATAAAATCTTGAAGGATGTCTAATAATTTAGCTATATGGTATCCCATATCCTTAATGGATTTTATTTGGGTGGTAGAATTTCAAGCCGTAAGCTTACTGAAAAATGCCTTGAAAATCCTATCTCTAATTTTGATCTAGTGTAGGTGAGCTAGCAACTAATCTACCTAGGCTTGATAAATGTCATTAAGTTTGAGTTATTTCCTTAGGGTAGCCATTTTTTTAATATTATAATATAGAGGGGAGTGTTGTAGCACCTAATAACAATGATCTAATATTCTAAAAAAATTAAAATTCACTCATTTTATAATGAAAGTTAACTTCCTACCAAAAATATGAATAAATGTAGTCGTACAAGTGATGGCATCTTCTCACCACTCAATCCATAAAAAATCCCTAAACAGATGATGGGCAAGGTTATAAACTCTCTTTATATGGGAAAGTGTTTTTGGATGTTGGATATGGGAGGTATTAAAGTAGAAAAAGTTATTTTTTTCTAATTGGGAGGCATAAACCATTCGACAATAAATTAGATAAGTTGGTAATCCAAAATAAAGACATATGAAAGCACACTCACAGGGAAGTCATAGTTATGAACAAAAGAGAAGATATTCTAGTCTAAAATGAGGGCCATATCGAGTATTTTAAGAACTTGTTTAGTTTTTTGGTGAAATTTAGACTAGGTAAACCAAGTTGTAGGAGATGAGTGCCTATGGTGGTGGTTTAGGTAAAATAGGACAAACTTGTTATACAAGTAGAACCATGATTCTCTCTCACCATCACTCCATCCTCTTAGAAGGACACCTAATTTATATTTTGTACATTAAATCATGTTAAAATCCCCATAGATAACCTAATATACCATGGGGATGGAATCTACCATCCATCTTCAAAGACCTATCCTTTCAACAACATCATTAGAAACATAATTTTTAACAATACCAAGAATCTACTTATCAAAATTAAAAATCATCCATATATCATGATTAGACATGTCCACTCACCAATCCAACACAAAGGATTCATAAATAAGAGATATCAAATTAATTAATCCACCATGTCCCACTTTGTGTCTTGACATATGATAAGTAACCATGGCCTAGTGATGTTGGGTACTATCTGTAGAGAAAAATTGGTAATCTTAACTTCCTAGAGGCATAGGATATGCATAAATGAAAATTGTTGACAACGTTCCCATACTAAATACTTTAATGTTAGGATTTTCAAGCCATGTACATTTAATGATAAAAAAATCATTATCAATTATCAAGGTTCATTGTTTCACCCTCTAGGCCCTCTAACATTTCAAAATGGATGCTCAAAAAAGTTTTATGTTATTGGTTTTTTATAAAGTAAGAAAGCACAAAAGGTCACCTCTCAAGTTGAGAAAACCCATTATCCTTGATGTTATGATAATGACTACTCAAACAATAAGTTTCTTTCTTATGTGATAAGGGAGGTGTTTCCCATGGGTTCACTATTAGAACATTGGCCAAAAACAGTTGCAAAGCTTGATTGAAATAATGATAACCCATAGGACATAGACTTTTGTGGTTTAAGTATGGAATTAACATCCTATGGATCACTTTTCATGGTCAGACTAGGGTTTGGATATGTATCATGAGTGGTTGGGGTTTGGGTTGAGGGAAACAAAGTGGTTGTGTTGATAAAAGACACTAGATTATTATTTCTAATAGGGGCTTTCGAGTTTTAGTTGTGTTGATTATTTCACCTCTCCAATGCCTTATAACCATCCACTTCCCCCACCAAAGTATGGGGGGTATTTTTTTAATTTAGGTGGTGGGTTTGAACTAGCCATAAGTGGGTAATATTTGATCATGTGATCTAAGGCATGACACCAGAGATAGGTATTGGGATGATTTATGTATAACACCCTTGGGTGGACCGATGACTACCAATATAAATATCAATGGTATCATAGAGGAATTTAAATAGATCCACCTCCACATAAACTTGATGTTAGAGACAAGTGAAAACAATATTTGGTTTTAAAACTAACAAACTGGCCTATGGGTTTAACCAACTATTCCATACAGGGCCATAATGGCATGGGTAGGCTAGGCAATTTTGTCTAAATAATGACTTTAATTTTGTTTTTTATTTGAAATAAAAAATATTGTGTCCACAAAGAGAAGATGATCAAGGAGCTTCACACATACACTGGGCCATGTTTATGAATGGTAGCATAATTCTCAAGGTTTTCAAACATGGAGATAAAAAATCCCATTATCAGGTTTTGAATCCCAACTAACTTAATTCCATGGGGGTGACTAGTTGATTTAAACCCAACTTTGAATCATGGATTCAACTGAGACATGACCCACAAAATAACTAATAATTATGTGAGTTTCCATCCATTATGAAACATTATCAAGAGTAGGAAACCTAGCCAAAACATTAGGAGGATAATCTTAACAGATGGGTATATTAGCTCATAGTAAACTTATAGAACAAACTTGTGTATTCACTTTAGTTCCATGGTTTCTTTCTCCCAATTGAACTGCATCAAATGATGAAAGCTCCTGAGGAAAGCCCATAAAATAAATAAATGACTACCCAAAGGGTAGAATCCCAATAATCAGAAGCAACATATATAGCTAAAAAATCCTACATAACTGAGTAATACAATGTTAGTGTGATAGAGGGAGGTAAACCCTAATCAAATCCATACATGACGAGCTCTCCATATGCTTATTTTTTCAATATTTGAGATTTTAATATAATTTTTCTATTCATATTTTCATTTTCTATGTTTCCTACTAATTTTTTTGGAATAAATGATTTCTTAATACATATATTATTTTACAAAGATATTTATTTAATTTTTTTAATTCTTAAATAATATTCAACAATATAATATTATGTATATAATTATTTATAAATTATTCTTATTATAATTTTATTGAAATAAAAAATAAATAATATAAAATTATTTATTATTTAATATATATTAAATAAATAATAATAATTTTATCCTTTAAATTGTATTTCACTATTAGCATAAAAAGAGTGTATCCAATCTACACTTCATTTTGACTAGTCTATATAAAATATATTTTATACACAAACATTTACACAATATTTTAAATTCTTATACATAATAAATCAAAACCATAAAATTATGTCTAGTTCACTATAGATAAAATAAAAATATGTATCCACAAAAGGTTATGCATTCAACTTAGACTTATGGAAAATGTAGGGCCCTACTCTATGTTATTTTCTAATAGTTTGTTTTGTTAATTCTAAACTTTTAAAATAAATCGTGCATGTTAATTTTGCATTGAGAGTCTTATATTCATTATTTATGTTTGAATCCTTTTTAAAAATGAAGGTATAATGTAAACTAATCATTTGTTGATTTGTTTGCAATACTTTTTTCCATTTTTTTTTTATGTTTTTTTAAGTGTTCATAATTAATCATATAAAATTTACGCTTGTGAATTATATATTATTTGTATCTCCCAAGCATCATGATAATTTTTCATTTACTGATTGTTTGTTTAGTTTTTTACCCATATTTTTATTTGTTGTTTGAATAGTCTATTATTGTTTTATATTTTTAGTGTAGGAGAAAGGTCTCAGTAGCTGCACACCTTAACTTTGGACAATGAATTAAGGTGTTATAACATCACATTATATTTCAAAAAAATTATCTATTTTAATATGTCATCTTATCTATTTATAACTAAGGTTTTAAGGTCTAACACATTATACATTTTATGATATAATGGATTTTATCACAAGAGATCATAAAATACATTTTTTAAAGCTATGACCAAAACTTAACCTTGGGAGTACCAATAGTTGTGCATTAGAGTATCAATACTTGAGTCTTAATTGTAAAGATGTGATTGGTTATTTTTAATTTTATAGAATAAATGTTGAACAAGTATTAGATATTACATGTTCAATTTCTGGTGCACTTTAATATTTATACACACCAATATATGTCATCGATGGAGCACATGTTAAGAAAAACCTTGTTCAATAATTGGAACATGCACAATAATTGGGACCTATATAAAAACATATTTAGAATTATAGTCCGTAAATTCTATTTATTCTCATTATTTGGCTCCTAAGAAGCATTTTGAGATTTTTATGAATATGGGGAACTAAAAATGTAAGAAATTTAGTGGCACTTATTTTAGGATTGGATACTTATGTATAATGTATTTTAGTTTATATTGAGAATAAGATTATACGTATTTCCTTTTTTTTTTATTTGATTAAGAATTAATAGTCACAGATTCTATATTATGATATTATTTTATTTTTAGTTAGATATTTATTCTATTATTTTTAATAAATTAAATTATTATTGTTAAAATTAATGGTTACCTATTCAATTTTATTTTAAAACTATGTAAAAAAAACTCTCTTACATTATAATATTATGTGTGTGTAAATAAGAAATCAATAAATATGTGTAATTTACCTAAACCTATTTTAAGCTTGCTTACATATTTACAATGTATTCCATGAGGCATTGAGAATCAGGGTATACATAGTTCTCTTATTTTACAATTGATTGAGGATTAGTGGACATCATTTCTACATTACTTTCCATTGTCTCCATTGTGTTTATGAAATTCTTTTGAAGAGCTCTCCTTTTTTTAAATAATTCTTTCTATGTAGTTCCCTTAAAACTTTTAGTATTTTAATTGTTAATGTTGATTCATAAGGAGAATCATTGGGAGAGTATTTCACTTATCTTACAATAGTTGGATAATTAATAGTCATTGATTCTAGGTTATTATACAATGATTGCCTCATGTTTTTCAAAGCATTTTATGAAAAAATATACTAGAAAACAAAATAGGTATTTACAAGATATATATCATGCTAATATAAATCTAAAAGAAACATAGAATATTTTGTGTTGTGAAATACATAAGATAAAGTGGAAACATGTATAAAATAATTTGCGTTTAACATAAATTAAAAAACATGAAATATTACTTTGAACATAAAAAACTTACATTCCTCACACAAAACATTAAATGAAAAATTTAGCTAAGCCATATATTTCACTATTTTAAACCTGGAAAAAAATATATTATAATTATGTTAAAATTTTCTAGACATTCAAATTTAATCATTAAGTTCTTGACAATATTTAATCTTGACATGTTTAGCTTGATTGGGTTGTTCACCATTATGTTAACTTAAAATCTATTCAAGAGTATTAAATATTCTATAAATTGTCTTACAACCACTTAGAGCATCATTCAAACATCCCTACTTTACTTATAAGTTCCTATCAGATCGATTCCAATATTTTGTGTTATTGGTACAATCACTGAGAGGGTCAATCAATGATGCAATATATTTCAAACTTCAGTTGTAATCCTTTCAAACTATTAATCAATTATTAAAAACATTCATAAAACATACAAGATATACATAACAATGAATAAGAAATATGATGCAAGATCACACACATAACATAAGATCTATGTGGGAAACCCTCTTGCAGAATAAAACCCAATCTCAATCCTACAAAACACATGGACTACTTGTCATACAAGATGATCACAAACATGAGACCTTTTAGTAAAGCACCCACTTCACAAGGAGTACCTACCCCTAAGTATGAACAAGCACCCACTTATTCTAGATGTTGAGCACTCACACAGCACCTTTTAAAATCAATAACTCCAAAAATCTGATTGCATTTCAATTTAATTGGAAAAATAATGTATAACACTTCTCTTTCAACTCATCACACACACTCAAACTTACTCATACAAGTAATGCATCTAAACACCCCTTTTGGATCACTCTAGGCTTCTTCACTCATCTTCAATCTGTTATGTACTTTAGTCCATCCACTGAGTACATTCCCTCTTATCTCTTTCCTTCAACTCTATCTTCTACTTTCTCAACACATCCACATCAAAGTCTTGAAACCATTACCTTAGCCTTCACTCTTTATAGAGTCTTCATGAATATCAACATCTAGGTTGGCCATTAAACTTGTCTTAACCTTTAATACTTATATCATGCTAACACATAGCTCAATATTATCCTCAGAGGTTGGCCATAGAATCTAGGGGTCATACTTAAGATCTCCACCTTTCAATTAGGCCTTAGTATCCCTTATAGGTCTCATGGATACTTATTACCCCTTTATCACTTCATCAAGAAAATTAAGAACATAAGATCACTTTCAAATACATGGGTCCACTCCATATTACCTTTAAGACATCTTCAAATGAATACTCTCACCAAAACACTCTTATGTTAAAACACAGATTGCTTAAACAATATTTTATACACAAGAACACCATGAATGAATAAATAGTCATCTTCTAACTATAATAAATGTAATTGTATGGATATTCAAACCTCCAAACTAATTTTTCTATATATCCCTTAAAATTATCTACAACTTTTCCTTTTACACCATTATCAAATTATGCATATATCAAAAGTTATAGCTCAAATAATACATACTTGTTTTTCATTTGTTAATTTCAATATTCAAATTCCAATGCTCATTGTGTAAATACAAAACATCTGACACTTGTCATCATCTCATGTCCCCTAGCAACTTTGAACAAATACACTTTGTTGATCTCCTCACAAGATTCTTAGCTTTAACTATCATCGCTCACTATTTATCTTCAATCCTTGCTTCTAAGATCATGCCACTTGGCATCTCTGCATACCTTCTATGCACCCTACTCCATTTAGTCAATGAGCTTGTGCCACTTGAAAGCCCTGTGTGCCTTTTGAGCATTATGTTGACTTATTAACTTAATATGCACTGTTGGATCATAATCTGCATGATTACGCACACACCATTAATCCCCATCTAATAGGTTTCATGCTTGCCATAGATCTTCATTGCTTGATTAAATTCTCACTATTAGATCTATCTTGACTATTTGACCCCAGACTTCAATGTAATTAAACTTGATGGTCTCTGGTCGAAGACATTATGCTAGAACAACTTTGAAGGTTTATATCTTGAACTAGAAAACACTTCAAGACTCTAAATCTTTAGAGTACCTTCCTAGCACTATAGACATCTCTATGAAAATATTTAACCAATGTTGAATTTTTTATTACCTGCACAAAATATACAAACTTGTCAGATTACTCATATTTACATGATGTTCAGTGATGATCTGGCTTCTCTTAAGCTATAATATTCATGTTTCTCTTTCAAAATGATCAAATAACACACTAGAACTTCACCAAGACATCTATGGATGCCTCATAGCTTCTTTTTTATCCTTATAGACCTACACATGTGCCATATCTCTCCAAGTTATCAAACACAACTTCTTTGTCATTCATGCACTAGTATCACATGCTCTCTATGACATCAATGATAACCTAAGACATCAATGACCATGCTCAACAATCTGCTCCTTTGTCATTGATGGTAAAACACCCTCAAAATGACTTCTTACTCATTTGAAATTTTCATTCTAATCTTTCTCCCCCTTTGACATTAATGACAAAGAGTCTCTTCCTCAACATGCCAACTTGATCATTGACTTGAAAAACTACTCATAGAGCTTAGATAGCTCCCCCTAACATCAATATCCATCTCATGTCATTTGTTCTTTGACATAAATCAATCTGAATTTGGGTTTATATGATCTTTGGACCTGTCTACCTATAGAACTCACAAGCTCTTTTTGCTCATACATGAAGATTCAATACCTTTTCAAAACACATAACTTGGTTTGATCAAGTCATCATATCAATCATATTGAATTCACAACTATAGTAGACATTTTTACACTTTTATCATGACTGAAGCATATTCACATATGATCCCCCTCACATCATGAACATATTCTTCAAGCCACTCAAGCTAACTTAGTTAGCTCCCCCTTAGGTAAACACATCTTACATATTATCAAATTGAAGAGAACATACATTTTTACTAATTTGCATTTGGATCATTACCTAGAGCACACACACTTGCTTTTACACATGAAAGATGTCTCCTAAGAAGCATAGGTAGAGACACCCACTTTCCATAGAGGGACTAAAGATCCCAAGACTTATAAGACTCCCATATCTCCATGCTCTTACTTGAATTTCATTCCTTCCTCATTTTCAAATTGAATTTGAATGAGTTCTCAACCTTATTCTTTTTTATATATATCAGGATCATGCTTGATTTCCTTATCCATTTGGGCATATAAGGCTTGTTCCTTTATAATTAAACTTGTTCCCTATTCTATCATGACAAAAAATCCATTTTGAACCTATTTTTCATTTACCTTCTTAGGACTCCATTCACTATGGCTCCTCTTCATGATAGGATTGACAATTTTTAAAGTAGAATACTGATCATTCTTGTAGAACCTTGTTATGTGAACACTCTCATGACATTTAAAACAAATGAGGTTTCTAAAATTTTACCTACCTTGTGATTAAGATATATGATGATTCTTTGAATTTTCATGAATTCATTGATGCCCCTGATCATTTGGTCTCTTGATGAATTTATTATAAAACTTTTCAATATGACCAATCCCTTGACACTTTTAGCAAAATATGTCACTCTTTCCTTATGAACCTGATGACTATCTTGAGTGATAATGTTCTTCATGCTTTCCATTATATTTCTCATAATTCCATGCAAATTCATTCCTTGAGGATTTTTTACAATCTTTTGACCTATGACCAAACTAATTGTAAGAGTAATAATGACCATTGAAATTTGCATACCTCATAACATTTAGTTGTCTGATCTACTTTGTCTTCATTCTATCAATAACTTTGTTTATTGATTTATGATTGATATTAAAATCTTGTATCTTGTCTTGAGCTACATAATTTGTTCTTCTTTGTATCCAAGACAAAATCTATTACTAGCATGTCTTTGACTACTCAAAATATTGTTAAGATCATTTGAGCTCTTTACATACTTCACAAATGACTTCACCTTATAAGATGTCTTGTCTAACTCAACTTTCAATGACTCAATTTTAATCACATACCTTAATCACTCATCTTCTTTGAATTTAGTCTTGTAGACATAGTTTCTAATTTATTATTAACATGTTTGAAAGTAAATTCATATTCCCTGGTGTCATCATTCATTCTTGCTTCAAACGCATTGAATTGCTCTTCATAGTCCTTGATTTGTGACATCATTTTTTATTATTTTTCCTCTCAATATTCTAATATTCAAGAGTATTCATCAATTCATCCTTATTATCTAAATCATCAGTTGTATCTTTGCTCATAGATTGATTTAGCTTCATCTATAAAGACTCTATCTCTATTTCATACATGATACACTCTTCATCCTTACTCTTTACATCTTCATTAACAGTACAAACCTAAGTTTTAAGATGATGTGTGATCTCATCATGCTCCTTGACTTTATTACTCAGCCTTATTTCAAAAATTCCAATTTTATCCTCATAGGATTTGATCAATAAATCTTGTTTTATATTCTTTATTTGTACTATCTTCATTTCTTCCACAATATCTAGATATTTATCTTCAAGAGTGACCTTCTCATCTTCTTCCTTTGAGCTATCTCTACCAAATAAATCTCTACTTAAAGAAAATTCACCTTCATCATCACTAAAAGCCTTTGAATGAAACTTAATTGTAAGAGTCATAAATACCTTATGTACTATAGTAGCTTCATCTATCACCTCTCTAAGACCTCAGATCATGTTTACTACCTCATCAACCCTTATAAGAGAGGATGTCATAGTATCTCCTTTCTTCATTTTAAGACCTTCAAATTACCTTCGGTAGGTTTGAAACTTAGTTATTTTTACCTTTGAGTCTCCTTCATAGATATTCTATAATTTGATGCAAATTTCCTTAGCAAACTTTCAATGGATCACTTTGGTGAACTCAGCTTTAGATAGACCACAAATGATAGCATTCATATATTTTGAATTATTTTCACTCAACTTCTTATCAATAGCACTAGTTGGAGGATTAGTTGGTGTAGTATAACCATCCAAGATAGATTTCCAAATATCAAACCCAAGAGACATGATGTATGTCCTCATACTTATACTCCAAAAATCATAATTTGATTCATTAAATAATGGTGCTTATTTTATATAAAAACCATACATATATTAAATTCTCATATTGTACTTTGGATCACGTTCAAGTGGTTCAACTAAAAATTAAGGTCCTAATTTGATACTAATTGTTGGAGGTAAAATCACTGAGAGGGGGGTGAATCAGTGATGCAAGATATTTTAAAATTCAATTGTAATCCTTTCAAACTCTTGATCAATGATCATAAGAATTCATAAAACATACAAGATGTACATAACAATGAATAATAAAGATGATGCAAGATGACACACATAACATAATATCTACATGGGAAACCCTCTTGAAGAATAAAACCCACTCCCAAGCCTAAAAACACATGGACTACATGTCCTATAAGATGATCACAAACATGATACCTTTTAGTGAAGCACCCACTTCATAAGGAGCACCTACCCCTAAATATGAACAAGTGCCCACTTGTTTTAGATGTTGGGCACCCACACAATACCTTGTGAAATAAACAACTCTAGAACTCTAATTATATTTCAATTTGATTAGATAAATAATGTATAACACTTCTCTTTCAACTCATCACACACACTCAAACTTGATCATAGAAACAATGCATCTAAACACCAATTTTGGATCACTCTAGGCTTCTTCACTCATCCTTAATTTCATTTGTACTTCAATCCATCAACTGAACAAACTCCCTCTTATCTCTTTCCTTCATCTTTATTTTCTACTTTCTCAACACATCCACATCCAAATCTTAAAACCATTACCTTAGCCTTCACTCTTTATAGAGTCTTCATGAATATCAACATATAGGTCAGCCATAAAACTTGTCTTAACCCTTAAGACTTATATCATGCTAACACATAGCTTAATATCATCTTCACAGGTTGGCCATAGCATCCATGGGTCATACTTAAGTAGATACACCTTTCAATTAGGCCTTAGTATCCCTTATAGGTCTCATGGAGACCTATTACCCCTTTATCACTTCATAAATCAAATTAAGAACATAAGATCAATTTCAAATACATGGGTCCTTTCCATATGACCTCTAAGACATCTTCAAATAATACTCTTTCCCTACAACTTTTCCTTTTACACCATTATCAAATTTTGTATATATCAAAAGTTATAGCTCAAATAATACAAACTGGTTTTTATTTTGTTAATTTCAATATTCAAATTCCAATAGTCACTATGTAAATACAAAACATCTTACACTTGTCATCATCTTATATCCCTTGGAAAATTTAAACAAATACACTCCATCAATCTCCTTTCAAGCTTCCTAGATTTAACTTTCATCACTCACTGTTGATCTTCAATCCTTGATTTTGAAATCATTTCATGAGCAACTATGTGTGCCTTCTATGCACCCTACTCCATTCAGTCAATGCACTTGCACCACTTGGCAACCCCACGTGCCTTCTAAGCATCTTGTTAACTTATTTACTTAAGATGCACTATTGAATAATAATCTACATGATCATGCACTCATTATTGATCTATATCTGAGAGGTTTCATGCTCACTGTATATCTTCATCACCCAATAAAATGCTCATCGTTAGATTTTTCTTGACTATTGGACCCTAGACTTCAACGTAGTTAAACTTGATGATCGCTAGTCTATCATAGTCTACTAAAGCAATTTTGAAGGTTTATATATTGAACTAGAAAACACTTCAAGACTCCAAATCTTTAGAGTGCCTTCCTAGCACTATAGACAACATCTCCATGAAAATATTTGACCAATGTTGACTTTTTGATTACCTGCACAAAATACACAAACTTATTGAATCACTTATATTTGCATGACATGCAGTTATTTTCTATATTCTCTTAAGCTAAAAAATGCATATTTATCTTTTTAAATGATCAAATTACACACCAAAACTTCACCAAGACATCTATGGATGCCTCATAACTTTTTCTTTATCCTTATAGACCTGCACATGTGCCATATCTCTCTAAGCTATCAAACACAACTTCTTTGCCATTTGCCTCATGCTCTATTTGACATCAATGATAACCTAAAACATCAATGACCATGCTCAACATTTTATTTTCCTTATCAAATAAGAATGTACTAGGTTGGTTAGGGCCACACTACAGCCTTTTCCACTAGTGTGGCCTTGTCCCCTGTGCTCTTACAATAAATTTTCAAAATAACACTATTTATTCCAATTCCAATTTTGAAGAATTATAAAAATCATAGACCAAGTCTGAATATATTTTCTTATAGGTTAAGAGAACTCATTTTTGATAAATTAAATCAATATATCTAATTTCATTCATATAAAAAAGTGGATATTCACTAAATCACTCTAGAATGGATAATTACATTAGCCTTGGTCCTTTTAGGTTATGTGGGAGCATGTAGATTAAGTTGGATTTTATAAAGGTACCATGACTATTCCCCTTACCTTAATCTTCCATTTTAGTATTTGATCTCTATTTTATTTATTTTGGGAGAGATAGGGTTTGTGATTTACAAGTCATTTGTGCATCAAATAGACACACACAAACATATAATAAATCCTCATAAATAGGCACATGCCCGTATAATAAAATTAATCACACAATCAAATAAGATGTGGTTAAATTAATTATAAAATGCCACAATGCATCCCTATCCTCTAGCATGGCCTTGTCCTAGAAATGTTTAAAATTCTACTATCAATTACAGTATAGTTCACATGTCTTTTCAGGTAGCTTCTAGTGACATTTAACCTTCACAATTGACATAGAAATAATTTGAGGGAGGTTTTCATACATGTTTATTAATTTACTATTTTTAGATTATTTCTATTTTTGTATTTGACATTTAGATATAATATTTATGTATATTTCAATAAATTTTCAATAGTTTATTTGTTCTTATAATTTCATTATTAAATAAAAATAAACATATTAAACATTTTGGTATACCCACAATTTTATTTAAATAACATCGTTTTCTAATTTTTTTTATTTTTATGTGGTATAGGGCTTCAATTTATTTGTTTTCTATTTTCCTATTGCTTGTTATTAAAAATTATGTTTCAGTAGTTTTAAAACTACTTAGTGACTATTGTTACATGTTACATGGTAATCTATTTTGTAGACATCATGGTAACATTATGGGTTTTACCCCAATATTCATGACCATTGCTCAACACGAAACATGGATTTTAGTTTTCACATACCTCATGGTATATTAGAAACACATGGGGTCCCTTTTTTATACCAAAAAAATTCTATTTTAGACATTTGATTTATGGCGGACCTAAGAGGATTATATCACCAATAAAGTTTCTCTATTGTATCCTATGAAATAAGGTTAGTGGCTACATCCATAGTTTTTCCTCTATAGTGAGTGATCTGAAACATTGGGCTAAAACTAATCTATAAATGAGCAAGTATATTTGAGATCCCATGCAATCACTAAAACCCTTGGCTATATCACCTGTATACCTTAATTTTTTATTATTTTATATTCATAATAGGATAACTAAGTGAAATTTTATTTCATATGTTACATAAAATTATGATATTTATTTTTACATCTTATATTACTTTTCAACATGCTCTTCATTAGATATTTCATGTATTCAATGCCAAATCAATTTAAAAACTTCACTAAATAAAGCCTAATCTCATGGCCTTCCTATTTCAAATGGTTACATTACCATATCATGTCATTACTCTTCTCCAATTTTTTTTTTTAAATTTATAATGACTTGGAAACAAGAAGAATCATATGTTATACATTGTATGAAATCCTCAACTTCAAAGGATATTTATTTTCTCACTTTACACCCTTTTGAATATCCCATTATGGCTCTAATTTAAGAACCCAATACTTAGGAAACATCTAGTGAGATTGATGATGTAAAATTTATGAAATATCTTCATGAACATCCATAAAAGGTTGACTCATTCTTATATGTTTCCAGAGATGAACAAAATAAATGTGCCCAAGGTAGATTCTCTATGTTTTCACTTCTACTATTCCATCCATGCCTATTTTTACACCTCCAGTTATTTCCATAGCATCATTCCTTGGTTTGAAAACATCACCTGGTTTTCAAAAAAAAAATCCATGCCCATGCCTACTTATGCTACTTATACTTTTCCAATTGCTTCTTACAATATCACTCTAGATCATACCATTTTTGCTTTATTAAGCAAACCATTTCTCATTCTAGCCCTTCTATGGAATCATGTTCCTTATTACATAACATTTCGGCACTTGAAATTGCATCTTATCCATTACCAATTATATTTTGGCTCTTGGTATCCTTTATATGATGGCAAAGGTGATACTTAACAACATTTGTGTACATTCCATGTAGCATGTCTAGACTATGCAAATAATGATAAATTTTTGACAAAGATCTTTCTAATAAGTCTCAAAGAATATGTTATTATATGGTTTTATGATATTCCTCTTCTATTACATCTTGATTCCTCACTAATAAAATTTACTTGAATATTCATGGATTTTCTATAGTTGATAACTTGATTTTATTATTACTATCCAAGCTATAAGTCATATGATCTTATGGGATAGTGGTATGTTTCTTTGGTTTCATGATTTCACTGCTATGAGTTAGTTGTAGTGTATATTTTTATATTTTAATCATGTTGATTTATTATTTTAGTTATATTTGATGATATACATACATACATATATACATACATGCATGCATACATACATACATACATACGTACATACATACATATATATATTTATATACATGTGTGTGTGTGTGTGTGTGTGTGTGTGTGTGTGTGTGTGTGTGTGTGTGTGTGTGTGTGTGTGTGTGTGTGTGTGTCATTGTGTTATGTAGTAACTACTTGCTTGTTGTGAGGTTGACGCAGAAGAGATTCATCCCTCAGATCCTGATGGAGGGAGAGAATCATCAGAGAGGATGAAATAGATGGATTTATTGAGGGATGACAAAGGAATGGATAGAACCCTGTACACACTACATAGAAAATATATGTTATATGCATTGTTTGAATAGTTAGCATGGTATATTTTTGTTGATATTGTATTTAGATAATGGTTTATGCATAATTAGTTGTGTGTGTTAACTTAGATTTATGATTAGATGATTTTAATATCATGTGTCTACACTATGAATGTTACAGTGAATTTATGATGTGTCATTATATCCATGATTTTTAATGCTTTTTTTAAATGTAAAATTGCTTGAATTATGTTGGCACTACCATATATAGGCTAGCCAACTTACCTTAGTAATTTTAGTTGGTTATATTTATGATATCAGAATTTAATTATGGGACTTAACAGATGACAAAAGGACATAGAAAACCCATGAGACATAATAATTATGTTGTTAAAAATTAGGATTGCACTAGTAATATGTAATTTACCACTTGGATAACATAAACTAAAATATTATAATTAGGAAATATAATTACATTGGTCATTATTTAGATAAAATAAATAAAATGATTATATTGCATTATTATTGGGGAGTAAAATGAATTAGAATAAAGCAAGAATATTTATAAAAGTGACAAGATTTACAAAAAGAGTGAGTTTTAAAAAAAAGGGAAAAAGAATGCAAAAGAGCTAGCTTTAAAACAAAAAAAGGCATTATGCATGCAAAAAAAGGAAAACCACGTAGAAGTGGAATAAATCAAGTGAAGAGGAGCTTCCCTTCTCAGAAATAGATTTTCTAATTGGCGTACCATCCTATCATATTTGTATTGCTTAAATATGAAATAAAGTTTTTTTGTACAATCCTTTGAAGCCTCCAGGTTAGATTCCTGGTTGATTATGCAAAATATTTTTTTATTTCTATAGATCAACCAATTATAGAGTTGGTGAAATCAATCTGATCCATTCAATTAAGGTGTTTCTTTATAAAGTATTTTTTTCCTACAGATCCATGATATATGGATTGTTGAGGGCTTCACACTGCTATGCAAGTGAATAATTCTAATTTTTCATAGTTAGGCATTTTGGATCAGAAAGTTGAAGTCATGAATGCCTTCATAATGGGGACCCAATTTTGAGATATGATTCAATCCATTCATGCATGTAAAATGGATGCTAAGGAGAGTGTTGTTTTTATATAGGAGTGTATAACTATATGCACTTAATTAGTAAAAATGATCTAGATTATAGGCACGGTAATTTGGAAAATCTCATGCTCATTCACATGCTTGGTTACCCCACATATTTTGGGCAAATAAAATTCCTAAATTTGATTGCATCTACAAACTTTCTTGAGAAATATATAGGGTATCTAGGCCTCATGTTATTTCTTGATGAAAGGTTGGAGGTGCTTATGTTGGTTACAAATTCTCCCAAACAGAGGTCAGCAATGACTCCCTAAGAGAATTTGGGCTTTCTAATGAAATAAGGAATTATTATTCAGGTAATGTTCACTTGTTGTTACACTAAGGCACCACTTACATCCATGGATATAACATGCATGATGGAGATCATAGGAAAAAATTTGTCAAAAGATGAATTGTTAACCCTAATCTTTGTCTAAAACTTGGCCATTGTTAGAAGGGCACAAGAAGGGGGAAAGGATGATGTTGTCCTAGTATTTCCAAGTGAATTTTATTGTTGGATCTAATGAGGTAAGCATAAAATTTTGGGTTCAATGAATTGATTCAAGTCTATTTTGAATAAGATATATATGTGTTGTGTGTTTATATAATGGAAAAATGCTTATATGCATAATGATAAGTGTGAAAAGTGAACTATAAACATTGTATGTTTTGAGTCATCTAAAAATGTAAAGAACAAAACAATGATTTATATACTATTTGAGTAAAACATGTACACAAAACATACTTATATACAATTTAAATATACTGATAAATATTTATAATTATTTTGATTCACCATATATAGATTGATTTAAATATGAATACTTAATTATATAAGAATAATAAAATATAATACATTTTGTTATATTTTATATGTTGTATATTTCATTGTATATATATACATGGGCAAGGTGTGTGTAAATATTACATGAAATTATGGAATAGCATGTAATATTTACACACACCTTGCCCATGTGTATGTGTGTGTATATATATATATATATATATGTATGTATATATATATATATATATATGTATATATATATATGATAATATACAGTGGTATTATAGTGGTGTTATGATAAATATAATGGAATTTTGGTGGCAAAATGTATATTCTTAGTGGTGATGCATTATATATATATATATATATATATATATATATATATATATATATATATATATATATATATATATAAATCTTGACTTTAGTCGACTAAGCAAGATCACCACTTATATATTAAATTAAGAATATATATATATATATATATATATATATATATATATATATATATATATTCTTAATTTAATATATAAGTGGTGATCTTGCTTAGTCGAGTAAAGTCAAGATTAATCGAGATGACATTTATAGGTGTATGCTAAGTATAGGAATCCTATTACCACCCAAAGTATAAATAAGATATATTTATTTAGTTATATTCCAATTTTAAGGAATACAATGTTAATAAATTGATAGCTTGTTGGCTAATGTTATAAGGTTAGCTAGATTATCTTGTTAAGCTAACTAGATTATCTTCACTTATAACTAGATATATATCTAGCGATGATATATGTGTAAGCAATGTTAACTTAGTATACTTAAAGTACTATAACTGATAATAATGTCATTTGTATTATATTTGATCTACTATATAGAGATATGGGATCATTTGAATCAAAGACTGTGATAAATATCATATTATTTGTGCCATATTAGATTGATATGTTGAATATTAGACTCTTCATTCACAAGTATACTTGTATTACTAAAATTTGATCTAATGGTTAATGGGTTGGTATATTCCATGATTGTTCCATTAATGGTTAATATATTTATGAGCTATATGTGTTGTTAATGATGAGTATATTGTAACATAGTCCACTTATACTTATTAAAAATTATTTGTTAGTGTATTATATATTAATCTATTGTGAACTTGTGTATGATACATATCGTGGGTGTACTAATATGTAAGAGGGTGTATATAAATATAGATTATATATATATATATATATTAGATGCATGCCTATAGCATATATTTTGACTACTATTATCACGGCTTGGGGTGATTCAAATATCTATGTACTTGATAAAACTTTTGTGTATCATATAAGATCAAATTGGATATTTCTAAATACTTATATGCAAACCTTGATATGAAATACTATGTAGTCTTGAGAACTTATGTATGGAGTTATATACACTTTGATTATATCAGAATGAAAACTTATTTAGTTAGGATAAAAAATATGAAGGATAATTACATTATTGAATCCCTTATCTTATTAAGATCATCAATATATATTTTATGAATAGGATGGTTATAATTATTGCTGAAATCATATGGAGTTCTTAATTGGAGCTATAAATGACTGTTAGTATAAAGTAATGAAAACTTGTGTGTGGTACATAGTATATTGATACGTACAATTGATTATACATAGCATATGTTATTACATAATGATGTGTGCCTATAAGTTATAGTTATTTTGGTAAATAATAAGTTGTAGATTCTTAAATAATGAAAAAACTATTTATATAAATTGTACTTGTTTGCTTAATATTTTGAGACTTTTGATTATTGAAATTATAAGACTAGTTGTTTATGATTGAGTAATGTGCTCATGTACAATGAACTATAATATTATGGGATATCATAGAGTGTATTTAATTTGAAAACTACATTCTCAATGTATGTTATACTTGGGTGGTACAAACTATAATTATTGTGTCTAGATTCATTCATACATTTGATGGACCAAATGTATGTGTTTTGGTTATTTCTATGTTTAGTATGATATCTAGTAGAAATTACTATATTGTGTATGCTTATATAAATTATAATATGTAGGCTAATATATATTATACATAATTGGTATAATCTAAACTTGTTTGCTTATTAATTATCTAATAAAATATATTATAGAGACTCATTCATACGTTTGATGGACTAAATATATGCATTTGATTATTCTTTTACCCAACATGTTTTGTGATTGCTATTAGGAAGTAATTTGTATGAATATATTAGTTATACTATGTTAACCAAGTCTCGCATTATTGGAACTAATTAATTAGTGAGATGAACTTCATTAGCTTTCTAGTATCACAATACCAGCTGAAAGTAATCCAATCAAGTGGTGTGTATGAAATTAACTGATCATAGTGTTTATTAATTATTAAAAAAATTGGCTAAAGTAATGTTAGTGAGACATTTTCATTTCATGTGTATGATTTACATTCTTATGTAATATCTTGTTAGAATGATTTTCTATATGATACACCACATGTTTGTTTGTTTTAAATCATACAACACACAAGTACTCACTTATCTCTCTAGATTCATGTACCATCACTATCTACTCATCCATAAAGGGAGGGTCACTCCTTGATGGGGAATCATGTAGGGCATCGATGGTCTATGGTTGGTGTGGAAAAGTGCTTGGATGATGCTATCTCTCCCCATAATAGTAATTACTTAGAGATGACACTTGAGATTGCCAAAAAACTAGAGTTTAAGAACTCATGCTTTATGGATCTTTGTATCTTGTATCTTGTACATTATATTATATTTATTATTATTATTATTTAGACATTATTTATATGAAATATAATTATTACTTATTATATATTGGAAACAATGGTTGTATGGTTGTACCAGCCATGGATGGACATTTGTAATTACTTTACATATTTATTTATGATGTGTTTCATATGTTGATAGTGATCACCGACTATCATATGTCACATGCTTATTTATAGTTAACATACTTAGAGTGATATATTTGGATCATTAATTATATTATTGTGGTAAATTATAATGAAAGAATGCATTAAATAAGTTAAAGAAAAAATTCACATTTTCTAAGTCAAACCCAGTGGGCTTATTACATGTGATATCAGAGTTATGGCTTGAACTATAAGACATAATGAGTCCACTAGTATTTTTGTATCCTTCTGTTACCAGAAAGGAGAATGGTGAAATCTAGAGTATACAAAGAGGATATTTTAAATGTCAATAATAATAACTCTCCATTTGATTCTAATTGATTTGTCATTGAGAAAGAAATAAAGTTAGTTCAATTTTTTATAACTATGAATTAAACCAGAGACCTAATTATAATCTTGAAATAGGAAGTTATGGCCATGAAGAGGAAGAAAATTAGGTAAACCTGAAGATTTTTTCTCTTAGCAGGAAAATCATTAGGATACAAGAGTGATTACATCCTTACTTGTAATCAAGTCACCTCTGCCACTTTTGTTTATATTATGAATGTTCAAAAAGTATGGGGTGTTTCTCACTTAAGTATATGTGCATTAGTTTTGTGTATTATATACACTAATCCTAGAAGTGGGAATCCCAAAATATCACTTGTGGATTGGCACCACTTAGTATGGTGGGAATTTTCTGGTAGTAGAGTGTATATGTCTTGGTTGAGAATTCCTATGTATTAGGAGCTAGCTCATGAGTTAACACCCTATATGTTTATAAGGAATGGGAAGAGGTGTCATCTCACATATCTAGATTAGAGGTGATTTATTATTCTCTCACCTTCCTTTGACATCATCATAAACCCACTAAGTGGATTCATATTTTTAAGATGTTGATTAAGTGTTCCCTTAATTGGAAAACTTGTTTGTAAAATTTTGTTTGACAATATTCCCTAAAGGTCATGGGATAGTTTCTTATACTTCTTGTTGATAGAGAAGTTGAAGGAATGAAATTTATTGATGCATCCATGTGGTTAATATTTTTGCCTTCCAGTTGTGGAAATAGGTTGTGATACTAAACTTACATATTTGGTAAGTGTGTAGTGATTATGGCAACTTGGGTTGTGGTATTTTATTTATACTAGGTGAGGGTATATAAAATTTTTGTTGTTGAGATGTTCTTTCACTACTTTCCACTTGTGGCTTTTTAGAGTTACATTATCTAGTGTTACTTTATCTAAACTTTTGAACTTTGACCATGTGGAGTGGCAAACCTTGAATTTATATTGGTTCTAGATTGAGATTTATAATTTGATTATGATCATTATGATTGATTTACCCTTGATTAGATTGGTATTATTCTCATCTTGCGTAAAACCTATTGTCTTAATGAGTCATTTATGTACCTTTCACCTAGATCAAGTATGGAATAGGAGGTGTGGAACATCATGTTAGTCTAAGGATTTGAGATAAGCTTATAACTTGTATAACTAGCCAAGAAAATGGGAAGACATTGTCTCATTTTTTATTTATTTAGGGTTTAAAGATGGTGCGATCCTTGGTCTTTTCTTTTTATGTTAATTCTAACATTATTTTCTCTTAACTATGAGTGTAACAAAGATGGTTTAAGTTATGAAATGTGATACTAGTTATGGATAATGACAACTTAATGCAAACATAGAAAGTTTGTATGATTCATCTTATGAGGGATATTGATATATCTTAGATAATTTAGTGTATGTCATTGCACTCTAGGTTTTGTTAGTATGGATTTATGATTCATTGAACCTTGTGCACATTTTGGAGATCATTAGGTCGTGAATACCTAAAGGAAGAGTGTTGAATTAGTAATGTGAGTATTAAGAGATGGAAGTGGATCTTATTTAGTCTCATGACTCAGTAGTTACTAAGTTTGGATCTAACAAATGGAGCTTATCTACTCTAGGATTGAATAGGTGGGACTTATCAAATTTAGTCATATGGCAATATGCGTATATACTATGGAATGTCTATTCAAGTTTGTATACATTAAAAATGTAGTATTTTTAGTTCTTATTCATCATCATAATTATTAGGATATATGCATAGTAGTGATGGTATTAACTTATACACATCATTATTGCCAAGTTCTCTAAATGTTTTTCTCTAGAATGAGAAAAACACTCTCTAAGATAAAGAGATGTGTAGAGGGACTAGGAGCCTTTGTGAAACTCTCCTTGGCCATTTGTTTTTAGTTTTTATGATGATTTCATGTGATTTTAGTTGAAGCCTAAATTTGGGAATTTAGTAAAAATCTCATTGAGATATGTGGGACCCTTCAAGGTATTAGAAGTGGTCAGTCATATAGCATATAGGCTTGCCTTGCCAGTTTTGGACTCTAGGGTGTTCATGGTAGAATCAATCAGAGTAATTGACACTCATAAACTTTGTTTGTGTAATAGAAAAAAGTTACAATTTAATGTCTTGTAAGACCAATACTTTGAGGATAGAGCTATTTTGGAGGATTATGATGAGTTCTACAAGTGATTTTCACATTTATTTTCTTGTTTGATACTTCATACTATGTTAATTTTTTTCTAAATAATATTTTTAATTTAGAACTTATGTTTGAATAAGTGTCATCTAGAATTATGACTAATTTTAGGGGAGAAGGATGTTACATCCTGATTCCTCACTAAGTAAACTCGATTATTCATAGAATTTTTATAGCTGATAACTTGATTTGATTATTATTAGATAAGTTATAAGTTATGTATGTTACGAGACATTGGTATGTTACTTTGGTTTCATGATTTCACTACTATGAGTTAGTTATAATGTATATTTTTACATTGTGATCATGTTAATTTATTATTATTTTACATACACCACATTAGACAATATATATTATATGCATTATTTGAATGATTAGCGTAGTGTGTTTTAATTGCTATTGCATTTAGATAATGGTTTATGCATAATTAGTTGTGTGTGTTAGCTTAGATTTATGCTTATATGATTTAATCTCTTATGTCTACATTTTTAATGTTACTATGCATTTATGACATGTCATTGTATCCATGATTGTTAAATTTTTTTGAAAATGTAAAATTGTGTGAATTATGTTGGCACTACCATGTGTAGGCTAACCAGTTTGTCTTAGTAATTTTAGTTAGTTATCTTTATGATATTGGAATATCATTATGGGACTTAACAAATGACAAAAGGACATAGATAACCCATTAGACATAATAATTATGTTGTTATAAATTAATATTTGGATATAAATGTGTAATTTACCACTTAGATAAAATAAAATAAAATATTATAATTAGGAAATATAATTATACTGGTCACCATTTAGATAAAATAAATAAAACAATTATATTGCATCATAATTAGGAAGTAAAAAAGAATTAGAATAAATCAAATATCTTGGGAAAAAGTGGCAAGATTTATAAAAGGGTTGAGTTTTTAAAAAAAAGGAAAAAAGAATGTAAAAGTGTTATCTTTAAAATAAAAAGAGGAATTATGCATGCAAAAAAAGGAAACCATGCAGAAGTGGAACAAAGTAAAGGAAGAGGAGCTTCCTTCTTATAAAAAGATCTACTAATTGACATACCATCAAATCAAATTTGTATTATTTGAATAAAAAATAGAGTAATTTTTGTAAAATCCTTTTAAGCCTCTGAGTTTGATTCCTAGTTGATTATGCACAATATTTTTTCTTTATGAAGATCAATTTATTATATAGCTAGTGAACTCAATTTTATCCATTCAATTAAGGTGTTTCTTTACACATGATTTTTTTCTATAGATCCATGATATATGGATTGTTGAGGGTTATACATTGTTGTTCAATTGAATAAATCTAATTATTTTTAGTCAGACATTTTGGACTAGAGATTTGAAGTCATGAATGCCTTCATAATAGGGACCCAATTTTAAGATATAATTCAATCCATTCATGCATGTAAAATGGTTGTTGAGGAGCATGTTTTTGTCAGCAACTATACACATTTTAAACAGTGAAAATGATCCATATTATAGGCACCGTAATCTAGAAAAGCACATGTTCATTCACATGCTTGGTTACCCCACATATTTTAGGCAAATGGAATTCCTAAATTTTATTGCATCTGCAAGATTTATTTAGAAATATATAGGGTATCTAGGCCTCATTTTTTTTCTTGATGAAAGGTAGGAGGTGCTTATGTTGGTTACAAATTCTCTCAAACAGAGGCCAGTGGTGACTCCCTAAGAGAATCTAGGCTTTCCAATGAAATAGGGAGTTCTTCTCCAGGTCATGTTTGATTTTTGTTGCACTGAGGCACCCTTTGAATCCATGGATATGATAGGCATTATGGAGATAACATGCAAAAATCTATCAAAAAATGAATTGTTAACCCTGATCTTTCTATCTTGAACTTGGTCATTGTTAAAAGGACACAAGGAGGAGGAAAGGATGACATCATCCTAGTATTTCCAAATGAATGTTACTATTGGAGCCAATGAGGTAATCATAAACTATCGAGTGCAATGAATTGTTCAAGTGTATTTAGAATAATATATATATGCACTATGTGTTTATATAATGTAAAAATATATGTATGCACAATGATAAGTGTGATTAGTGAAATATAAACAATGTATGTTTTTAATCATCTAAAAATATAAATAATAGAATCATTATTTATATACTATTTGAGTAACACATGTACATGAAACATACTTATATAAAATTTAATTATATAGATAAATATCCATCAATGTTTTGATTCACAATGTACAGATCAATTTAAATATGAATACTCAATTAAATAAGAACAATGAAATATAATACATTTCACTATATCTTCTTTGTTGTATATATAATGATATAAACATTCAATTAGTTTTAAATGTGAACAACGTAATATATTTTTTTGTATAATATATGCATATAATACTAATTGGGGAAAATTGTGTGATCTAACTAATTATGAGTATATACTTATGACATACTAACTCTCTCTCTCTCTCTCTCTCTCTCTCTATATATATATATATATATATATATATATATATATATATATATATATATATATATATATTTTTACATTATAATTTTTTTTTTCATTTTGAAACTAGACATATATCCATATATATATGAAATACAAAATAAAGTGTGTGTGTGTGTGTGTGTGTGTGTGTAAATATTACATGAAATTGTGGAATATATATATATATATATATATATATATATATATATATATATATATATATACAATGGTATTATAGTGGCATTATGATAAATATAATGGACTTATAGTGGTAAGATGTATATGTTAAGAAGTGATGCATTATATAGCTATAGCACTATATATATTCTTAATTTAATCCATAAGTGGTGATCTTACTTAGCTAAGTAAAGTCAAGATTAATCAAGATGACATTTATAGGTGTATAATAAGTATAGGAATCCTATTACCACCCAAAGTATAAATAGCATATCCTTATTTGGTTATATTCCAATTTTAATGAATATATTATTAATATATTGATAGCTTACTGATTAATGTTATAAGGTTAACTAGATTATCTTGATAAGCTAACTATATTATCTTCACATATAACTAGATATATATCTAACGATGATATATGTGTGAGAGATGTTAACTTAGTATACTTAGTGTACTATATCTGGTAATAATGTCATTTTTACTATAATTGATCTACTATATATAAATATGGGATCATTTGGATCAATGACTATGATAAATATCATATTGTTTGTGCCCTCTCAGCTTGATATGTTGAATACCAGACTCTTTATTCACAAGTATACTTATATTTTTAAAATCTAATCTAATGGTTAGTGGGTTTGTATATGTCATGATTGTTTCATTAATAGTTACTATATTTATGGGCTATATGTATTGTTAATGATGAGTATATTATAACATAATCCACTTGTACTTATTGAGAATTATTTATTAGCGTATTATGTATTGATCCATTGTAAACCTATGTAATATTGTACCATGGGTGTACTAAAATGTATGAGGGCATATACAAATATATATTATGTATATAAATACATTGGATGCATGCCTATAACATATATTTTGATTAGTATTATCATAGATTTGGGTGATTCAAATATTCATGTACTTGATGAAACTTTTGTGTATAATATAAAATCAATTTGGATATTGTCTAATACTTATATGCAAACCATGATATGAAAGACTATATAGTCTTGAGAACTTGTGTACGGAGTTATATACACTTTGATTATATCAGGATGAAAATCTATTTAGGTAGGGATAAAATCTATGAAGGAAAATTACATTGTTGAATCCCTTATCATATTAAGATCATCAATATATATATTGTGAACACAAAACTTATAATGATTCTTAAAATCATATAGAGTTCTTAATTTGAGTTATAAATGACTGTTAGTATATAGTAGTGAAAACTTATGTGTGGTACATGTTATGAGTATATTGATATACACAAGTGCTTATGCATATCATATGTTAGTGCATCGTGATGTGTGCCTATAAGTTATAGTTATTTTGATTGGTAAAGAATAAGTTGTATATTATTGAAGAATGGAAAAACTATTTATAGAAATTATATTTTTTTGCTTAATATTTTAAGACTTCTAATTCTTGAAATTATAAGACTAGTTATTCATGATTGAGTAGTGTTCTCATGTATAATGAACTATGATATTATGAGATGTCATAGAGTGTATTTTATTTAAAACTACAGTCTAAATGTATGTTATACCTGGATGGTATAAACTATAATTTTTTTGTCTAGATTCATTCATATGTTTGATGGACTAAATGTATGCATTTTGGTTATTTATATGTTTAGTATGACAACTAATATAAAGTATTGTATTATGTCTACTTATAGAAATTAGAATATGCAGACTAATATATATATATATATATATATATATATATATATAATACCTTATTGGTATAATTTAAACTTGTTTACTTATTAATTATGTAATAAATGATGTTATAGAGATTCATTCATATGTTTGATGGATTAAATGTATGCATTTTATTATTCATGTGTCCAACATGTTTTATGATTGCTAGTAGGAAGTAATATATATGAATATATTTGTTATAGTATGTTAACTAAGTCTCACATTACTGACACTGAGTAAGTAGTGAGATAGACTTCACTATCTTACTAGTATCACAATGCTAATTGAAAGTAATCTAATCAAGTGGTGTGTATAAAATTGACTGATTACAGTGATCATTAATTATTGAAAACTTTGGCCAAAGTGATGTTAGTGAGATATTGTCATTTCATGTGTATTATTTACATGTTTGTTTTATATTTTTTTAGAATTTGTTTCTTTATGATACATTGCATTTTTTTAGAAATCATATAATATACAGGTACTAGCTTGTCTCTTTAAATTTCTACACCATCACTATCTACTCATCTATGAAAGGAGGGCTAGTGTGTAAAAGTGATTGGATGATGCTCTCCCTCCCCATAGTATTAACTACTCAGATACGACACTTGAATTGTTAGAGATATTAAAGTTTGGGAACTCATGCTCTATGAAGCTTTGTATCTTGTATCTTGTACATTATATTATATTTATTATTATTGAGACATTATTCAAATGAAATTTAATTATTACTTATTGTACATTGATATAAATAGTTGTATGGTTGTACCATCCATGGTTGAATATTTAAATACTTTTCATATTTGGTTATGATGTGTTTCATATGTTGATAGTGATCAGTGATTGTTAGATGTCACATGCTTATTTATAGTTAACATACTTAGAGTGTTAAATCTAGATCACTACTTAGATTTTCATCGTGAATTCTAATGAAAGAATACATTGAATAAGTTAAAGAAAAAAATCACATTTTTCTAAGTCAAATCTAGTGGGATTGTTACATTTTCAATTATTAAACTATTTCAATCCTTTAGAAAATAAAATTTTGACACATTTTTCTATCAACATTGGTGAAAATATATCATATAATCGACTTTTAAAGCTCAAATAAGGGTCTAGTGAAACAATCAATGAATATGTTCTAAGATACAACATTATGGTAGAAAAAATGACCAATCAAATTGATGATAATGAGCTTCAATATATCTTCACTCAATTTTTTCTCTCTCCAATTCAAGAGTCTATTATGCTTCACAAGTTCAAATATTTTTATGAGCTATACCATACATTTAAAGTGCATGAGGTTAAATTGATTACTTTGAACAAGCTAAAGTATACTTAAAATGATCCTCTTACTTCAAATTTTAATTTTAAAATCAATCCAAATTACAATATAAAACCAAATGAAATCAATAATGAAGCTAAATTTTAGATGTTATTTCACAAACAACAAAATAGCTTCAATTACAAGTTCCACCAAGGAGTCATTTATCAAGATTACCTTCACATCCTCATGTATTATTGAAAAAACTACCTAAATTTAATCTCATCACTTTTCATCCACCAATGTAAGTAAATATATCTCAACCACAATTTATAAATTTTGATGATAATGCTTATTGTGACTACCATAGATTTATTGGGCATTCCACAAATAGATGTTTCAAGTTCAAGAATAAGATTTAAGATATCATTGATGAGAAAATTATTGATATTGACATACCTAATAAGATTTTAATTCAAAAATAAATGACAACTCAAAGCTCTAAATGTACAAATATCCTGTTTCTAAATCATGAAGCAAATAACAAAGATAATTCCGAAGTACATTATGATATAATATTTTTCCTCCTCCTTCTACATATGGCCATACACTTGATAAAATAATTTGTACAGTTAAAATAAAATAATAATAATTCCATATGATTATATTTTATGTTATAAAATTTTATGATGATGATTCGAATAGATGTGTACTCTTTATTTGAGCATATAATAACAAACAGTCCATTTATAGTGTCATGATAGACAATGGATCAACTAAAAATATGTGTACCATAACACTTATCTAATATTTTATTTATATATATAAATAATTTTAGTACACTTATATAGTTTTCAAATCATTTTATGGCCATATAGAGTATATTCTTGGGCATATAGTGCTACCCTTCCAAGTGAGGTATGTTAACAATTTTGACACCATTGGTCAAAATTGCTTATGTGCAGATTTTCAAAAAGAATTAATTCATATATTAAAGGTATAAAACTTTCTTAAAAACATAATACAACATTCATCAAAAAAAAATCATGCTCAATAATAACTTATAAGTCCAAATTTTAAAAGAGGTTTTTTTTATTCCTCTAACTAAATATTTCCAAGCTAGTGAAAGCAATTTCCAAATGCTCGATACATGATGGTAAAGAGGAGCTGGATAAAATGGTCTTAGGGTGAGTTTGGGGACCCTGTTACATCAATATTTAATTAATTTTTTAGGTTACATTGGCTTACCTTTATTAACAATCATTAATAAGGATAGGTGCTCTAAAACCCTTCTTAAACCCTCATTTACATAGTTTTCAGTGCTATGTTTGCATTTTTAAGTTATTTGTTTAAAAATAAATATTTTGAGATATTATAAGGAATATAATATCTTTATACACCTTCATAAATCAAAATTTCATGATAAATAATGGATAAAGGTAAAGGATCAAGCATTGTAGTTTTAATCAAGTAAGAGAGACAGTCAAAAAAGTCAAGTTTTAAGTGGTTTAGGTGATTGTTTAAGAACATAAAATTATTTTAATAATAATATGATTTATTAAATTTTCTAATTAAAAAATAATTATGTATTTATGCCTCATAATACTCAATAAAATGGTAAAACATAGACCTATAGGCATTCAAAAATGAAATTGGACAAGCTAGTCAACACCAAAAGGTGCATATTTTAAATTTTATTGAATTAAAACTCTTAAAATTTATATGGGGGTATATTTTAATTTTATTTAATTTTTAAAAGTTTTTTCAAGTCTTTACTATATCCGAAGAGAGATAAAACATCAATATATTGGTTTGATCATGAAGGGAATGAAGGTTTCTTTAATTTTTTGCTCATAAATGGAATTGGAAATAGGTGTTTCAAGTCCCTCCAATAGAAAAAATTGATTTTATAGTGTTTATAATTCATTTATAAGTCTAAAAAAATTAAAATTAAATGGAAAAAATTCAAAATAGGCTCATCTCATTGAAAAGCATCTTCAAGTCATCCCTAAGGTAACAAGTAGACACTTTTTTGTGAATTTTTATTAGGAAGTTTTGTGAAGAGTTTTAGAGATTTTCAAAATTTTACAGGTATAAAAAATTAATAAATATATAATAATAATAATAATATGATTTTTTTTCAGTTTTTGAACTTATTTTAGACCCCTTAATCCAAATCAGGGTTTCTTGAGAGCAAAAGAGCATATGAGAGCATAAAATAGAGTTTTTTGGAGTTGTACATGGGGTTTGGAGATGAAATTTTTTTTTAAGGTATATGACACCATGGTTATTATTTTAAAATAATATTTATTCTATTTATATATTTTAATTAAGAAAATCTATCAAGTTTTTGGCTCTCACAGTGCATTCACGAAGCTTGTCAAAGTTGCACAAGATAGGCATATGGAAGAATAACTAATTCAGAAGATTATTTTGGTAATCATAAAATGAACACTTAAAATCATATTTAATGTATTAATAAAATACAAATAATATAATATCTCTAATTTAGGCACCCCATTTTGAGCTAATTTTAGTAACTACAAGCCAACTTCAAAGAGCATTCAATTAGCCTACAAAAGTGGAGTTCCAAAACATTCAAAGGTGGATAAGTGGAGTTAAGGTCTTGATAAAATATAGAGCCATATTTTTATTCAATATATCCCTATAAAACATACACATTCATCCCACTTATACTGCACCCCCCTCCCCCTTTAGGCTATTTTTAAAAGAGACATGATGCCAAGCATGCATGCAAGATAACCCAAGTCAAGATAAGTGAAGTTAAACTCCAAGTTAAAAATCAATAAGATAAAATAAAACTAAAAAATACAAATAAATGTAACTTAAATCTAAATTTAATATGCATTCAATACCAATACGAATTAACTAAAGACCAAAAAGAGGTAACTAAAGAAGATCAAAAGTTACATACAAGATCGTAGCAAGTTAACTCAAGATTCAAGATGCATGAAGAGCCATTTGAATTTTAAAATATGAAATAATAAAATAAATATATATTACCATGGTATTTTACAATAAATAAGGTTTAAAATTAAATATGTTACTTTGGAATTTGGTGGAATTAAAAGTGGAGTTTATTTTTGAGTTGAAGTTGGAGTTATAGTGGAGTTAACTTGACTATCATATGGAACTCTTTCCTATATTTGGAGTTGATTGTCTTATCTCTATTATTATATTATATATGTATTTAATTTTATATAAGGATTAGGATGGATTATGTCTTTGGCTTACTGAAACTTTATCAAAATTTATTACTACTTCACCTTTGAAGAAATAAAGAACTGAATTTTTTCTCCATCTTCAAGTTGTTCATGAAGTGTTTTCTTAATATTCATTGATGTAACTTAGTGAATGATTATTTTTCATATGTTTATTTATGATTATCTCAAAATTATTAAAAAAATAACATTATTTCAAGTCATATAAAGTGTCTAAGTCTGCTTTCTACCTAATCTAGAAGTGAGTTCAACCATTATTCATTACTTCCAAGCTAGTGTGAGTGTTTGACAAGACCTCTATGTGAAATATTGATGCACGAGTCATTATATGAGAATGAATTGAATGTGTGTAAGTAAATTTTTTTTCAAAATGTGTCAAATATATTCATAATTAACTTTAATATTGGTACATCACCCCAATTTTTTTATTTTTATTTCCATTTTCAGCTTTAGCATTACTCCTTCTACCCTTTTCTTAGTCAATAAAACATAGAATTAGATAGTTTAGATATAATTGAGTGTAAAAAAGTTAAATAAAAATTTATCTATATATTATTTATAATTATAATATCCCATACTATGGATATTTTCTATTGTATCAATGGAAGTGAGAATAGGCACACGTTCTCAACAAGGGTGCACTTCTGAGTGATAACAAGGCTTGTAATAATGGCCACTTCATTATTAATATTAATTAAAATAATGGTATTTTATATGATATTATTAAAATATTTAATATAAAATATTATATCAATACCTTCTACAATGCATAAATATCTCAGATACATCCATGGTAATTGAGTGGTCAAAATTCCAAGATTCTAATATGAATATCCTTTGGAACCAATGATATTTACATCTCCTATAAAATAGTTGGAAGTCACATATATTGATTAACATGGTAATAAATATTATATAAAACTATTTAGGAGCATATTGCATTATCAATTTCTTCATATATTTATGAGCATGATATAGTCACACATGAGCATATACAATTAGCTTCAAAGTGCATGGCACAATCTCCTGAATATAAAATGGAAACTAAAAATAAGTATTCATCTCCTAATGCATCATAGGTTATTCATATATATTCACCATGGGTACATGTTGTCACATATTTTCCTATTACACATGAGGATACAAGTTTACATGGGTATATGAGTAGTGATTTAGTTCAGAGGCATCTACAATTGATACTTCTTCTTGACAATAGGTTACTTCATAAAATGTAATTATTTGAACATATGTTCATCATTTTGATGATATTCTTGGATGGACATAATCTCTTACTTCCTCCCAATCCATATATTGGGTTGTATCTCTTGATTATCTACATGCATTCTCCTTCCTATATAGCTTGTTTACTTTTATTTCATTGCTACTTCTTATATCCCCATTCCAATAATTCTTATATCCCTTGGATTTATTCTAACTTTAGGAACCTAACATCTTACATTTTTAAACTGATTCAAACAATCCAAAGGACCTATCTTACATTTATTTCAAATACTCAATAAACTTTCTCACTATTATACATATATCATGCAATGGATTCCATTGCACTTATATGATCATATCTTGCTAGTTTTACATGAAAACACAGTATTTTTTACATTGAGGAGCATTTACATTATGAAAAATTTATGTGCATACATTGAAGGAATCTTCCTTGCCTTATTTATTTCCACACTATGCTTTAGCACCTTATTGATGATTGATCCCTCCCATTTCCTATATTTTTGAATATTTTAAGTTCAATTATTTAAAAAATAATCAAATATTTAAAAAATACAAAAAACAAAATCAAATATTTCAAAACTCCAAACACATTAAAATATTTTCAAAAATTCAAAATCAAGACCTTATAAGCATTTTCAAAAATTATTAGCTTAATTATTTACATAAGTTATTTAATTCATGGTAATTAGATAGCATATTTAAATTTTCAATACACAATTATTTTCATGAGGTATATGAGTGTGATATAGGACATACTATTACACGGTTTTTCAATATTTGGCTTTCCTTTTTACTCAATAACCTTACTAGGTTGGGAGCATCTCTTTGCTCTCTATGAACAATTTAATGGGTTATCCTATCCACAACCTTTCTACCATGTTGAGATATATATCATGGAAATATTTTAAAAATAGCTCATAATTTACATTATGTTACATGAATATTCTTTACTAATAATTATATTGATACATATGGTGATTGTAAACTAGTCTTATCTAATATATACTTAATTCTTACCTTCCTACATGATAAGTTAGGACCTTTTTGCTTATTTTATGTGACCCTTGGCCTTATGTGTGAAATATAAACACATGTTCATTCTTGTATGGAATCATCATTTCATTTGAGTGTGGCCCTTGGAATTGTGTGTTTATGCAACATTCAAATGTACTTTGAATGTGGCCTTTGGGCCTTTTATGCGACATTATTATGCAAATCATGTGACGTTAAGTATATGTTCATTACTTGTTACTATGGTTCCATGATTCAAATCATGCATTATTTATATGTTATTCTTACTTTGTTGACATGATACATATTCTACACATGTTTCTTGCATGATTTAATGTTATATCTACTTAACACATGTTTTTGTGTATAATTCAATGTTATTTCAATACATGATGTGAAATAATTCAAATGTTTAAAGTTATACTACATGATTATATCTTTCATGTGTGCTTTATTTTGAGATAAGTGAATTTTAGGTTACATATCTCATCTCATAAGGGGGGCATCATAATGTGCTTGCCTTAATAATTCAAGCCACATGAGCAACAAAATTCAAATTTATGGCATTATACAATTTTAAAAATATAACATGATTAAAAAAATTGTATTTTGGGGGCATGTGGAATTTATGTACACTCATTCAAACAATTTCAAGTTTCAAATAGTTATAAGTTAAAATTTTCATATTTTGTGTAATTTTAAATGACATTCAATATAAATTCAATACACTACATGGGGCATGATATGCATTCATGTTCAATTTACTACACGTAAATTTCAAAATTTAAAAGTTAAAAAGTTTCAAAGTTTCAAATATAATTTAGATCTATCTACAATAGTGTGATTTTTTTTATGTTTTAAGTGGGCCACCTCAGATTCTAGTGACACCTAATGCCTATGGTTACATTTTTTCTATGTAACGAGCCATATTTTGTGGTTCTACCACTTCTTTAGTTATAAGTTAGAGAGACACATTTGGTGGTTTCCCCCTTTAATTAAATTATATATTACTTTACATGTTCAAATGAGAATTGGAGCATACAATCTTTCCAACTCAAGGGATTTCATTGGTTTCAAAAAATTAAGACTTGGTCACTATCAATTCACTATAGTCAATAAGGAGGCATGCACACTCCTTAAATTTCAAGTTACAAGGCAATTAGATTGCATACTCTTTAAGGTGTATACTTTCCTTACTCTTTTTTTAAATTTTAAATTTTAAATTTTAGACTTTTAATTTTCTAATATGAACAACAAATAATTTTAGTGCCATTGTTATAGGTTTTGCAGACATCTTACACAATCAAGATTTGTAATAAAAGATAAAGTGTGTATACACACTTAGGTTTGCATCTAATTTACTCTAGTAATTTAAATTAATTGCATCACTAGAATAAATTTAGGTCAAATTTAGACACTCTAACTTAATCATTAAGTACTTGATACTAATTTATTTTTACATGCTTACCTCGCTTGGCCTATTTTTCATTCTATTAAATTTAAATATATATAAGAACATTCACTATTGTAGAAACTATATAACAACCACTTTAATATCATTTATACATCCCAATTTTTCTTATAAGTTCTTATCAGACTAAATACATCAATCTGTGTCTTTATGGGGCAAGACTATGTTAGGTAAGACAAGGCCACACTATGGCCTTATCTATTAGTGTGGCCTTATCCCCCACACTCCAATGGTAATTTTTTATATTTGATACATTGAATCTTATATCTATTAAACTTTTATAAAGGATTATTAACATAAATATTCAAACTTTATATCTATATAATCACATCAAGGCCTCTCAAAGAATATCTAACAATCACTTGGCAATTCTACTACACACTAAGTAAAAGAGCAATATTTATTCTAATTCAAATTTTGAAGCATTCTAACAATCATAGGCCAAGTGTGGATATATTTTATCACATGTCAAATTATTTTGTATATACCTCTTAAATTGGTCAAGAAAACACATATTATTTATTTTCACAATCCTTTCATACGAGACTCCAACTGGAGAATATGATATTTTATTCACATGTAGTCATGTCTTGTTGTATTCCCTAGACATCATTTTTATTATCCTTGGTCACCCATAGATTTTCAGACTTAACCCTTTTAGGCCCAGGCACCTATTTTAGACATTGACCCATCCCCCTAGGTCCCATACCCCCTGAATAATAGCACCTAAATAGGACTATAGTGATAATACCAAGGGTGTCCAGTTTCCAGTGCTATTATCCAAGTGCAATTTTGGTCCCAATGATCAGTTTATTTCAGAGAATGAGTCTTACCCTTTTTCTTTGCTTCATTCATAAGTTATCTAATGTTAACCAAATGTAAATAAAGCTCCCAAATTCAAAATAATGAGTCTCCTATATAAATTATTACACAAGGCATTTTATATTTAGCACTTATTATTTTGGCACATTAGACATAATAAAATCAATTAATAGTATAGCTCAGATTTTTTGCATCACACATAGATTTGCATGCTTGATTAAGGAAGTGTTTAGGTGAAATTCATTCTTTCATCAATCATGTGCATTGATTATGTATGATCCCTAACGAAGAAATACATCAAATCTAAGACCCTTAGTTTGAGGGTTAATGTAGGCAGCAATCAGAACAATAGAAGTTCTTGATTGTGCAATCATTCTTCTCCTAACCCAATTTTTTCTCCATGTGCTTCTATTTTCTTTGCTTTTTCCATGTATGAAAACTAATATAGGTACTAAATATTGAAACAAACCTATAGCAAGATCCAGTGACTTCCAGGACCTAAAATTTGGTAATAAGGTCATACTAAATAGATGAACAAATCCAAAAAGATTTTAGCCTCAAGACAATAGCGTCGGGAAAGGACTATAGCATTGGACACTATGGTGTCCTATTTTTATTTCTCTTATCCATTCAAAAAATAGAGACTAGATCCAAAATTAAGACATTGTCCCAGTCCTTCTCCTCCAATTCCAAATTCAGAATCATTGGTTTCAATATAAAACCAACTAGTTTAATCTTTCTTTGTCTTTTCTTTCCTACGTAAGTTAAGATGATCAAATTAGCATAAATCTATATTTTACTACATAAAACCAAAATTCTCCCCATATTCTAGACCCTTATTATTTAGGAATTAAACATCTAATTTCCTAAAACATTTGGTGAACTCAACTTACTTCAAACAAAACCTAAAACCCTAGCCACACTTAGGTTTTTTCCTTCTTATCTTGTGAAAAAATTTAATTGTCTAAATTGTAATTTTGGTATTAATTTTTGTATATTTATCCTATTTAAATAGATATTTTTTATATTTTAAAATTATTGCATAATTTTCAAAAATTCTAAAACCCTGGATTTCAAAACTAGGTCATCAAACAACAAGCCTTGCCTTCTTGCTAATTTTAGAAAACTATTTTAGATTTTTTTCAAATCAAACACCTTGTCAAAAATTATTTCAAAATTAGTAGTTTCTTGTGTAAAAATTTAAATTCCAAAATTCTAATTTTGTATAAAGTTTTGTGTATTTATCCTATTTTCCAATAATTTTTATAATTTAAAATTATTGCATAAATTTCAAAAATTCTAAAACCCTAGTTCAAAACACTAGATTTCCAAACTAGGTTCTCAAATCACAAAATTACCTCCCTTACAATTTTTATAAAAATAATTTGAATTTATTGCAAATTGTTTGGGTCATCAAAAGTAATTTTTAAAATTCAATGTTAGTATTTCTTTATGCATATATTTGCCTCATAGTACTTTTCAAAATTCTCTTTGGTGATAAAATGGCCACTAAGGCAATTCCTCCTTCTCATCCCATAGATCAATTTCTAAAATTTTCTTATAATTATGACAATGATTGGATGAATTTGCAAAATTATACATTAGCTAAAACTATAGAAAATGATTTCATTTATAATGAAGAAAATGAATATTATTGTAATGAAGGATATGATGATGTACGTAATGATGAGGGTGAATCATAAATAGATGAATATTTTTCTCTTAAACCCATCTCTTTTATTCCTTCTTATAATGAAAATACTTTTGATAAATGGAAAAGATACTTCTCACCTCATTCTCCTAGGCACAATGTACAAAATGCACAAATTAATCAAGCACTTCCAAGTGAACCTCTTATTGGTAATGATTTGTTTCCATGTGAACCTAATCTCTCTCTACCTTTTGCTACTACTATGTTCAAAATACAATAATATAGATGCAATAGAATCAAATTACCAAAGCATAGTTCAAATGATGCATTATGTGTTCCTAAGTCTACTCTCTCAAAACAATGTTCAAATGATAACTCTTCTACTCTCACTTCTCATGTTGAAAATGAAGAAAATACATATAATCCATCCATGGATAACATAGATACACATGATATTCCAAATTCTAATGATAACTTATTGCATATTAGAAAGAAATTAACTCTTTATCTTACACCTCTCCTTAGCAATGATGGAAGTGATGATGAATATGATAGTGAACATGCAAATGAATATGATAATGAAAGTGAATATGAAAATGATACTTCAAATTCTTCTATTTCAAATGAAAAAATTTAGATTGTGATAATGCATGAAATAATGATGACTACTATGCATATAATGAAGAAAAAAATGCATCTCATGCTTCTAACCATTCTCTCAATCCTCTCAAACTTAATGCAATTCCAAATGATGTTTCTACTTATATTAATGATTTTATGTCAAATGATGCACATGTTAATGCTAATAGCACATCTTCTACTAAATTAGAATGTGATTCACTAAAACATAAAGATACCAATGAATCTCCCAAGCCACCCCTTACTACAGTAGAACCTAGTTCTCACTCCTCACCTAAAGAGAATGGTAGCCCACATCCCTCTAGTAAGGTCTAAGTTACCATTAATCTAAATTTTCAAGTAACCACACCCCCTATTTATGATCCACATGCAATATGTAGCATTCCCATGGTTAAAATTAACAATCAAATTCAATGATTAAATGAACCATTTCAAGATACTAATGTACCATCCCAGGAGATCATCTCTTTGATGCATGTAGTTGGTGAACTACAACACCAAGTACATCTCCTTACCTTGGAAAACAAATATTATAAATCTTGGATGGATATCAATGATCTACATTCATAAAATTTGCATTGCCTAAGAATTTCCAAACACCATCATTACCTCATTTTGATAGAACTAGAGATCCATTCACACATCTTCAGGCATTTCAAAAGGCTTTGCCACCTCATGCAAGCCCTTTGATTCTACTCAAGTTGTTTCAGTAGACATTAGTAGAGAAAGAATAGAATTGGTTCTTTCATCTACTCCCCATTGGTTCATTACACACATATGATGACTTAGAGGAGGCATTTCTCAAAAACTACATCATAAACATGGGCCCTCATGTTACATATGAGAAACTTGTCACACTACATCAGAATTATTTAGAGCCAGTCAATGAGTATATCTTTTGATTTAAGGCTCATTTGTTAAGATTGATATACAAACTAATTGATCTGTAGATTCATCATATCATCATCAAGGGCCTTCACCAACCTCTCCTCAAGCATATACTATATCAAACAGAGCCTTGTTTCAAACATTTGTGTTACACAGTTCTAGATTTGAAAAATAAATTGGGATTAATTAAGGTTTATCAGTTGATCAGATCACTCTAGACTTCATAATGGCATCTTTAGATACAACTCCTACCACTCAACATTTGCCATGTCCTAGACAAGATAGGAGACCATAACCAAAAAAATAACTAGTCAGGAACAAAGAGCAAGTTTTTAGAACACAACCTATAGTATGCACTACAAATAATAACAATACAACACCACTATAGTTTGATTCAAAGTAGGATAGCCCATCTATCATATTATCAACACTATTATATAGGAGGTTAATCACATTACCTTCTATTCACTGATGAGATCCACATCTCTTACATAGATAGCCACATCAGCCTTTTTGTAATCATCATTGTATCCATGGACATAAAGATAATGACTATTTTTGACTCAAAGATTGTATTAATAGATGTGTTGATAATGGTATTATAAATTTCACATAAGGGGCACAAAGATCTCCTCCATCATGGAACCCTAGACCTCATTCCTCCATGACTGAGTCATCCCAAGACATTCCTTTACAAGAATCATTGATCACTCATCATGAACATAATATAGGTTTTAGTATAGAATCTCATAGAAGATCTCCTCTTCTAACTATTCTAAAAGTTTAGAAACTATTACAACATAAGTAACCCACATATAGTTGTGTATTCCATGGTATACATAGTTTAATTCCATATACATATCTAGCATAGTCACAAGCACCGTAGTAGAGTATTATTCCAGAGAGATATTCATTATAATTGAGTTTTCAGGTTCCTATCTCACATAGAAAATTGCTATGATTAAGACTAGTTGAACCCACATTATAGAGTAATACTTCAGAGAGATATTCATTATAGCCAAGTTTTCAGGGTCTTATCTCACATAAAAATCCATTACAATTAAGATTAAATGAGTCTTCAACATAGGTTTATGCTCCATATCAATATATTTCTCAGTCATATACATCACAGTAGAGGCCATAGGGTATTTGATTACAGATAGATGAGCCTTCTTCATAGCAGACAGTATCAGCTACAGAGCACATTACTACATAACATGAGCAATATGGGCACTTGTTCATGTGGTCGATAATGTTCAAATATTGATATAGCACAGTGTGATACAACATTCATTCATTTTAGCATTAGTTCATAGCTTCAATTAGTAGGGAAATGATGGAGCTAAAGGTCTAGCTAACCTTTGTATTCTTGAGCCATTTTTAGGGAAGTAATACACACACAGTGCTATTTTACTTTCCCCTCTTTATACCAACTAACATTCTAAATTCTAGATAAACATCCCTAGCCAAAAACTAGACTATCAAAGTATAGATATTACCAAATCAAGCTTATCTAATTATTTTACCAATCAAACCAAATAAAACATATTCAAATCCTACTCAAAATTATCCAATTACTTTAACAATATCAAAAACCAAATCAAATTCATATAAATTAGTTTACCAATTACCACAAACAAACAAATTTTTGCTTATATACACTTACAATTTGAAATCAATAAGTCTAGCATCAGAACATATCAAAGCATCAAATCCCATATCCCAAGTACCATTCACCAAGCATATGCAAACTCAAAATTAGTACCAAATCAAACCACTTACAATCAATATACCAACATATTTCTAAAATCCATAGCATGAATACACATGAGTCCAAAATCAAACCATATATATATATATATATATATATATATATATATATATATATATATATATATATATATATATATATATATATCATGAAGTTTCCAAAACATATACATCATGTCCAAATACAATCAATCATGAATAGGGGTCATGCCCTCACTCTCGATCTCACTCTCTCCTCCAGTTTTAGTCCCATAATCTTGTCTAACACTTGATGACCCTACACCTCCTCAAACTCCTGAATGCCTCTTGCACTGACTATCCCACTCTAAAAATTGATTGTGATCCTCATGTAAATATGTGTATCACCATTGAAGATCCATATAGTCATCTACAATCTTCATGTTCACTATGCCATAATTAGGTGGAGGCATCCTATGCCTATCCAACTCATCTCTAAGCTCATCCCTCTCCCCTACTACCCTAACATATGCAGCTATAGTGTATCCCTATCAAACAAATGATCATAAACACCATCCATAATTATCACTCTCTCTATCAAACCCTCTTCTATGGCATCATCAAGAACATATCACATGAGTTCTCAGAGTGTCAATTCAATGATAGTCTCTTAAAACTCTCATATGCCCTAGCCACCCCAACAAGTGCCTCATCCTATACACCTCCCATCCCAACTGCACACATAATAAGTAAAACACTACATTAGATATATACTTTCAAATCCAAACTAAATCACAAACATAGGTACAATTAAAATGAAATCACTGATTACCTCCCATCATCTAGATTAGCTCAAGCTCCTCATATATAGGAACATCCGCTCCATCCACAAGATACAATGGAGCCCACCAATACCTCACCCACCATGTATTATATCCCTTAGTACATCCCACATCATCCATATCAGGAATATCTATAATAGTATCTCATATATCCAAAGGAAATAATGCTGACTTAGTCTTAGTTAATCTTGCATGAGCCATGTCTCTCATTAGTGCTCATGCACTCCTAAACCATACCTATGCTACAAGAGGAACATCCTATATAAATTCAAACTACCTATTCACATATTCATACTGAAAGTGCTCATAAAATTAAGGCCAATGATCATGTAACCAATAGCTGACCCTCATATATCATAGTTGTTCTCCATCCTTAGGCCATCCAGGGAATCCTTTATAGGGCCTCCATATGATATCTTAGGCCACAAATATGTCTATCATCCTCTTATAGTTATCTATCCAAAGATATATGATAGCCAACTCACTCATCTATCTCTCATCAAATGGTTGTGGATATGCCCAGCTCACCCTTAGTAATCCAATAGGTTGCACAACTATTATGTGCTCATATGCTTAGCAATGTAACAAAGTGGTTGCACCCACACCACCATTGAATGCCTCCTGAGTAAATATATATAATTCTTTGTAAAAGTGGGCAAGCGTATTCTTACCCGATGATAACATAGTACTATACATCTCAATACTACAAACCACCCTATGCATCTTATAAGCAATAGACACTCCACTACCATCTACTATAACAAATGAAGCCAACAATATAGCTAACCATTTCTACAAGCGTGGAACACTCAAATACATAATCATTGACAAGAGCACATCACTATCACTACCTCAGTGATGTACTCCTATGGGCACCCATACAAAGTATCTAGATGTATGATCAATGGCAGCTACACCCATGTTATCTTGCAAAGTCACCCATCACCCACTAATCAATAAATGCAAAATATGGTATACATCCTTTAGAATAATAGTAATCTCTCTATTAGGAAGCTATAATGTATCAGTATTAGCATTCTACCTCTCACATAAAGCAATAATCATGTACCTATCCCATTGCACCATACCTAGGTCACAAGCATGACCTAATCTAGCCCTATCCATAACAGCATGCTCATCAATAGAAAATGGTAACATCCTCAGTGTCTGCATCACCTAACCTCTATATAACTCTCTCATTCATACCTCACCTTGAAAAAACACTAGAAAACAACATATATATTGGACAAGCATGCCAAGCAAACATCCAAGCTATACAAATATCATATAATAAATTAAAATCTCAAAAACTCATCCACAGTGGACAATAGCACTGTAAAAGGACACTAGCACTAGATAATGGAACTAAAACATGGATATTAGTGTTGCATCTTAGACAGTAACACTGACCCTAGGATAAGAGCCTTGGAACTAGTCAAACCTCTTTTAGACCACCTAAAATAGCTCAAAATTTCCCAAAACTAGCTTTTAAATAGGCAAAAATCAATTGACCAACTTACTTACCAGGTTAATCTCCTTGTCGGCCTCAATTTGGGCTACCAACTACTCAAAATGGGTCACAAAAGGTGTTCATCTCCTAGGAATCTTGAACTCCAAAACTCTAATGTCTTAAACTAGTGATTACACAAATGAACCCAAAGTCCATCCAAATTCTTATATCAAAAGCCAAACACTTCTATTCAAAACCCAAACACTGTTTTGCTCATAACTCGAGCTTCATAGCTCTATTTTATAAACCATTTTATTCATCAGAATCATGATGATGACACCTTCAACATCAAATATGCCTTTCTCTCTTATTATGTCATTTTCAAACCATGACACACACATATGTATACCTCTCTTATACCCTAACATACAACTTGGTCCTCACCAATCAATATTTGTTCAAAACATCCAAGCAACTTAGCCTATTCAAACAATTAATCAAAGACACCTATCATTCCTAGTAATTCAAATTCACCAATTCAATAATAGACTCAATCAATTCAAACTATACCAATCTAGTTCCTATACATTCTACCACTATTCATCACTTTTGTCTTAACCTCCTCTATCACAGATTTTGTCCCTCTCCCCAAAAGGGGGCATCATTCTTATTATTCCTATTTCTACACTTATCTAGAATACCTATCCACTCTCATAGATGGATACACCATGGTTCTCACACCTCTAGTATTCAAATTTTTAGATTTAGCTTAGATCTATCAAAACATATAATGATTCAAACTACATGGGTCACTCAACATGGTTTTCACACCTCCAATATTTAGATTATCAGCATCACTCAACTCAGATTGGTCAAGATTATATAATGGTTCAAATTACATGGGTCACTTAGTAATACTTAACTTAAATTGGTCGATATTATATAGTGGTTTAGATTATATTGGGTCACTTGGCAATACTCAGCTCAGATTGGTTAATATTATATAGTGGTTCAGATTACATGGATCACTTAGCAATACTTAGTTTATATTGGTCAGATTATATAGTGGTTCAGATTACATTGGATCACTCATCATTAATCAGAACATTTAGAGGGATACACCTTTGGTTTATAGATATACATACTATCCAAATACTATATTTGGGGGCATTTACATTACTACATGCCTCACACATACATCTTCATACAGAATAACATAGTTACAAAACAGATAATAGATTATAGACATAGTATAGAGCATATTGTTTTGATCTCTAGTTTTGTACAAAGGGCATGACATGATATATCATATCACATGTGGCTATATAGATTATTCACATGCATCACTCACATACCAGATTTGGGGGCATGGCATAGATTTTCATGTCCTTCATCTTCTAGGATTATACATATTAGGATGGTAGGACATACCATCTTCTTCTCACACATTTACCAGTATTTTTGGTTTACATCTAGGCATTACTCAGGTTGTCATCAAGTTGGACCATATGATCATATACAGTGATTGGTCCATAGTATTTCTCAAATTCAAACCTAGGATTTTTTGTAGGATAGAGGACAATCATTGGTTTTGAACCTCCAAGCACTGCTCAAATCTAGTTCAGATTATTTAGATTTAATACGGGGGCATCTATTAAAGGGGTTCCTTATTTCTCTAGGCACTATTTAAATTCAGTATAGGGGGAATCTATTATAGGGGTTCCTTGTTTTTCCAAGCACTATTTATATTTAGTATAGGGGGAATCTATTATAGGAGTTCCTCCTTTCTCTAGGCACTATTCAGATTTAGTACACGGGGCATCTATTATAGGGATTCCTTCTTTCTCCAAGCACTATTCAGATTCAATACATGGGGAATCCATTATATGGATTCCTTATTTCTTTGATCATTAATTTAAGTTCTTCATCCACTTCCTTGGCCAAGAAGTTGGACCCTTTTTTTAGTACACTTATCTTCACACATGTAAGTTTAAGTATGCATATTTTTTCTTTCTTTTACTCTAGTGCTTCATTTTATTACATCATGAGATTAAAAGGGTGTAAAATGTATACACCATAAATTGGTAAAGAAAAAACATATATTATATCTTTTCATATTCCTTTCACAAGAGACTTCAACTAGAGAATATGAGCTTTTATTCACATTTAGCCATGTCTTTTTATCCGAATTGTATTAGTCTTACTATATTCCCTAGAAATCATTTTTCTTTTCCCTGGTCACCCATAGCTTTTTAGACTTAACCCTTTTAAGCCTTGACGCCTCTTTTAGACCTAGACCCATCCCCCTAGGTCCCATACCCCTTGGACTACAATACCTAAATAGGAATACAACACTGAAACCCAAGGTGTCCAGTTTCTAGTGTTGTTGTCCAAGTGCAATTTTGGTCCCAACAATTAGTTTCTTTTGTAGGATGAGTCTTACCCCTTTTCTTTGCTTCATTCCCAAGTTTCCTAATGTTGTAAAAATATAAATAAATCTTCCAAATTTGAAATAATGAGTCTCCTATATGAAGGACTACACAAGGCATTTTATATCTAGCACTTACTATTTTGCCACATTAGACATAATAAAATCAATCAATAGTATAGCTCAGCTTTTTTGCATCACACATAGCTTTGCATGCTTTATCAAGGAAGGGCCTAGCATAAATTCATTATTACATTAATCATTCATGTTTATTATGCATGTTCCCTAAGGGAGAACTACATTAGATATGAGACCCTTAGCTTGAGGGTTAATGTAGGTAGCAATCATAATAGTAGGGGTTCTTGATTATGCGATCATTCTTCCCCTAACCCAATTTTTCCCCCTTGTGTTTTGATTTTCTTTATTCTTTATTTTTGCAGACTAATATAGGTAATAAATATTTAAATAGACCTATAACAGGCTCCAGTGACTTCTAGGACTTGAAATTTGGTACCTAGGTTCATACTAAGCAGACAAATAGAATCGAGAAAGCTTTTAATCTCAAGACAACATCACCAAGAAAGGACTATAGCACCAGACACCAGGGTGTCCTATTTTTGGTTTCCCTATCCAATCAAAAAATAGATACCATATCCAAGATTTAGACATTGTCCCAATCTTGCTCCTCCAATTCCAAATTTAGAATCATCAGTTTTAACATAATACCAACTAAGTTAATTTTTCTTTGTCTTCTTTTTCCTATATAAGTTAATTTGATCAAATTAGCATAAAAATATATTTTAGTACATAAAACCAAAATTCTCCCCATATTCTAGACCCTTATTATTTAGGAAGTAAACATCTAATTTCCTAAAATAAAAAAATATTTTATTATAAAGAAATTAATTAAATATATCTAGTTACAATCATATATAAAATTTGATATTCACACACTCACTCTTAAAGGGATAACTAATTAGACTTGAGGCCCGTTTGGGATATGTAGGCAACATTTTGATTATGTGAGATTTTTTAAGTATATCTCAGCTATTCCCCTAACCATATTCCTCCCATTGATGAATTCGATCTCTATTGTGTTTAATGTGCATGAGCTAGGGTTTGCAATTTTCATCTATTATGTACATCAAATAACCACACATATTTATATAGTAAACCCTCATAAATAAGTGCATGCACCCAAATAGTAAAATCAGTCACATAATCAACCAAGTTGTGACCGTAATCAATAGACAAGGATGAAATTCATCTCTACTTGTTGGGAGGATACAAACCGGAAGCACACAATTTGATTACCAAACCAAGCAACTTAATATGCGGAAATTAACCAGATTCACCAAGTAACTAGAATTCAGAATAACACATGATATGAGAGACAATACCAAATTGTATTAACACTTTATACAGAAAAGAATACAATAAAGAAGATGCCACTTCTTCTCCACCACCTTACAGAGGTTTCCCACACCTCAAGTGAACAGTAATTCTCCTCCCCAAAGCTCTCCCTCTCACAGGTCCCAACACCCAACTCAAAATACAGAGTTGGTGTTTACCTCCCGTGCTCCACGCACACCACAAGTGCTCCACGCACTCCACAAGCACTCCACGTGCTCCACAAGTACTCAAGGTACTTCAAGTAGATATCCCATGAATCTGCAACAACCTGCAATTCAACAGACCATACTTATGGAAGGAACTCCCTTGCCTTCCTCTTGCTCTATCCGAGTACACACCTGTACTCCAAGTAGATCCTGCCTGATACTGCTCCCTGTTGTGTTGCTGTCTATATGACCTTGCACACCTGCAAATCAAACAATGGTTCTGCTCACCTGTGAACCTCGACCTTGCACACACATACACCTGCAGATCAACGATCTTACTTACCATGTAGATCTCCTATATAGGCCATGCAACTGTGACCAAGATCCTACACTCTTGAAGAACCCAGCTGGCTCTCCAATCCAGCACCAACACACCTGGTATTATGGCACTAGGAGGAACGCACCATTGCTCTACCTCACACACAGAAGGAGCTTATAATTATGCTCTCTTACTCCCTAGCACACTTTTTAAATACAACCATGAGTCTATTATATAGATCTCATCCAAACAATGATTAGACATCTAATTACAATAATTAGATCCACAGCTGTGAGTCTAAAATTAGCACTCATCATGCAAACACTTGGTTCATCAACCCACTGCCCGTAATTAACTCGCAGTCAAACCACACAGGCGACCGACGTCGGTCCCTGTCCGCCTGGGGTCGCCGACGCCGGCTGATATATGACCGACGTCGGTTGCCTTCCTGTCTTACCCTGCCGACGCCGGTTGGCCAGACCAACGCCAAACACTTCTGACACTTCGGCAACTCATTCTGCAACCTCCTCCATGTCTGCATCAGTGAAGCTTTTAGCTCCACAATCCTAACAATCTCCCACTTGGAGATAAACAGCTGCATTGTACCTGTACTTGTACTCCGTCTAATCTGTTTCCTGGTTTGTATCCCTCTTCAAGCTCCCACCTGAAGACAACCCACCACACATCCCGTGGTGTACCACCTGTCATCCGAGTAACCTGCCACATCCGAACCTACAAATACATGTAGTGAAGTCCTGACCCTGCATAGCAACACCTGCTGCCGGTCCCTCTCAGAAAACCTGAGAACCCACTTCCCCGAATTGGCTCCTAACTCTCTGACAGCTCCCACTGCATGGGAATACTCAGGTCTATACCAGACCTCATGTGATTTCAGACACTGTACCTGTCCAGCCCTTAGTGTGCTCCGGTTCTGCATCCCGAACCTCGCCAACACCTAATTCACATCAGCTCCCACTCGAGACAAAATCAACCTGTGATCTCCATGCCTCCCATGTCAAAGAATTCTGCTGCTCCAAACTCCTCCTGACATGCCACTGAACTAATCTTACCCTTAGCTCAGCAAAACCCTGTATGTACACCCTTGCTAGCTAGCATACTATCCACATACAGCAACAGAATGATGTCATGACTCATCATCCACCTGGTAAGACAAAACCATAGTAGTTACCCTGACATTGACTGAAGCCATGCTTCGTCCTCCACCTGTCAAAAAACTGTACCACTGTCCTGCAGCTCCACAAGACCATATAACCTGGTCTTCCATCTCACGTATCCGTTCTCTCTATTCTTCTACTAAGGAATCCATTCGTCTCTGTGCTTTCATACCTGCTGGCATCTCTACCAAAACACACCTGTCTGGTTCTCCTCCAAGGAATCACATCCTCATCCATGCCAAGCTCACACCTGTTTCCTGGATCCTTCCTGCTCTACAATCAGTAACATGTATAAAGAAGAGGAACAACGAATTTGAGGGCCTACTTACGCCTTCAGTCCTCCGTATGGGTGTTTGAGACTCCTTGACAGCGTGCTGTCCACCCAAAATCCGTTTACAGTGACCGACCTCGGTCACTCCACAGTCTGCATCCGACCGACGTCGGTTCCATGCATCTGTACCTGACTACCAACCTGCCTGCACTGGTGTCCCTGCTGCCGATGTCAGTTCTCTGACCGACATCGGTCTTACATACTGCCGACGTCGGTCTCCTGACTGACGTCGGTCTTACCCTGCCCGACATCGCCGGCTTCGGTCTGCACATGACCGACATCGGCATCTGTCTGTCCGACGCCGGTTCCTCTTGACTGACATCGGTACCTGTGTTCGCCTGTGAGTGATGACTTTTTACCCGCGAGCTTCTTTGAATCAAAACCCATGTCCAAACTGCCCTGCTCAGAAGTATCTAGCCACATCCACTGGGTTCTGTCCGCCATCTCCTCCATAAACACCAAGGCTTTCCAGTTCTTAAGCCTGTCAAATATATCTGTCTTCCGCTTAAGAACATGCATCTCCTTCTTGCTCATGTGACCAAGCCTACGAAGCCACGTATCCGCAACAAAAGAAGAATCAGTAATATAAACAAGTAGATAAAGGATACCTGTTTTCTTACCACCAGCTAATTCAAGTGCATCCGCTGTGAGAGTTCTTGTGCATCTCTCATCACCCAATCTTTCTGAAGAAATTAGCCATATCTCCAAACCTGGGACCTGCATGACCTTCATCAACCCCTGTGTGTTGGCCGCCTGCAATTTCAGCTTCACTTCCCCTTTGCCAATCCTTTGGCAAGGCTCACCAGCTCCTCTACCTGAAACTGCATGGAAAGAGGCAACCGAATCTTTTATCCAAGATTCAACTTTATCCAAGAAACCTGCAAACACATCCTATGCAACAACACCTGCTACATCTGTATCTTCAGTTTCTTCATGCTGATCTGCTACCAACCAACAATAATCTTTTACCTGCTCTTTCTTTCCATAGGACCGTGAGTGACCATCTGTGCTTTTCAACTCCTCCATTCTTAGCTTACTTTGATCTGCTGTTGCTCTACTCCCACTCAATCAGAAACCCCTGAGAGTGCCCTGTAACCAAACACAAAACCTGCTTCCTCCAACCTTAGCTCTGATACCACTTGTTGGTATCAAGCTCAAGAACCTACAACCAAGGCTCTGATACCACTTGTTGGGAGGATACAAACCGGAAGCACACAATTTGATTACCAAACCAAGCAACTTAATATGCGGAAATTAACCAGATTCACCAAGTAACTAGAATTCAGAATAACACATGATATGAGAGACAATACCAAATTGTATTAACACTTTATACAAAAAAGAATACAATAAAGAAGATGCCACTTCTTCTCCACCACCTTACAGAGGTTTCCCACACCTCAAGTGAACAGTAATTCTCCTCCCCAAAGCTCTCCCTCTCACAGGTCCCAACACCCAACTCAAAATATAGAGTTGGTGTTCACCTCCCATGCTCCACGCACACCACAAGTGCTCCACGCACTCCACAAGCACTCCACGTGCTCCACAAGTACTCAAGGTACTTCAAGTAGATCTCCCATGAATCTGCAACAACCTGCAATTCAACAGACCATACTTATGGAAGGAACTCCCTTACCTTCCTCTTGCTCTATCCGAGTACACACCTGTACTCCAAGTAGATCCTGCGTGATACTGCTCCCTGTTGTGTTGCTGTCTATATGACCTTGCACACCTGCAAATCAAACAATGGTTCTGCTCACCTGTGAACCTCGACCTTGCACACACATACACCTATAGATCAACGATCTTACTTACCATGTAGATCTCCTATATAGGCCATGCAACTGTGACCAAGATCCTACACTCTTAAAGAACCCAGCTGGCTCTCCAATCCAGCACCAACACACCTGGTACTGTGGCACTAGGAGGAACGCACCATTGCTCTACCTCACACACAGAAGGAGCTTATAATTATGCTCTCTTACTCCCTAGCACACTTTTTCAATACAACCATGAGTCTATTATATAGATCTCATCCAAACAATGATTAGACATCTAATTACAATAATTAGATCCGCAGCTATGAGTCTAAAATTAGCACTCATCATGCAAACACTTGGTTCGTCAACCCACTGCCCATAATTAACTCGCAGTCGAACCACACAGGCGACCGACGTCGGTCCCTGTCCACCTGGGGTCGCCGACGCCGGCCGATATATGACCGACGTCGGTTGCCTTCCTGTCTTACCCTGCCGACGCCGGTTGGCCAGACCAACGCCAAACACTTCTGACACTTCGGCAACTCATTCTGCAACCTCCTCCATGTCTGCATCAGTGAAGCTTTTAGCTCCACAATCCTAACACTATCCATATAGTTCAACCTTGTCCCAATAAAGTTTAAAATCTTAATTTCAGTTATGAAATAGTTCATAGGTATTTCCAAGGAGTTTCTAATTACATTCAACCTACACAATCAGCATAAAATCAGTTTGAGAGAGGTTTACATATGTGTTTATTAATTTATTATTTTTTAGCTTATTTCCAATTCTAAAAATTTTATATCTTTCACTAATATTATCATGTTAAATGAAAGTGTGCCTGAACTAAACATAGTTTCTAGCCAATGTGTTTGGCCTTAGATATTATTTAGAACTTTGAATAACTAATTATATATTTATTTTTTCCTTTAGTGGATTTGTATCTTTTTATATCAACACTTCTAAATGGGAAACCAATATGAGATTTCATTTTCACTTTCAATTTAAATTGAGATTCAGGATGTATTTAGTTACATTATATTACAATTAGTTAAGAATTATTGGACACCAATTTTATATGAAGTTATTATTTTCTATTTAATTAGAGGCCACTTTTTTATTTTTAAATAAATAAAACAATTAATATATAATGATCTGGATTATATATTTGATTTTCTTTTTCACTATTATCCCCTACAAATTTTTATATGTTAGAGTTATACCAAATAATTTTAATATGTTATCTATATATCTAATTTGAGATCCAAAAATGTGTGTATTTGACACCCATATTGGGTTACCTATATATCTATAATACATTTCATGTCACATTGAGAATTAGGGTGAATGTAGTTCCATTATATTTGAATTTATATATAATTATCAAAAGTTGATTTTAATATTTGTGTCTATTGTGTAAATTATGTTTATGTGGGGTGCTTTTAATGGTTGTTATGGGCAAACAAACTCCAAGGGCACTGTTTTTAACCTAGTTAATATTTTTATCCTAAACTAATCATAACCTCTTGTTTCCACATGTATACACAACATAAATTATCATAGCATGATGTATACTATGAAAATGTTTGGTATGAAGTTAATGTGCAAATTTAAATGTTATTAAGCTCTAAATTGCATTGAGTTTAATTATTTTTAATTTTAGGAGAACTAAGATTGCTTTGGAAGAGTTCTATTTTCTTACATTTATTGGAAAATTGGATTCCAACTTTTATAAGCTACTTTCTAGTGGCTACTTTTTATTTTTGAGTGCCTTTTAAGAGATTTCATTTTTTACCTATATTTTTCCTCATGTAGAACATAATTTTTTTAAATTTCAACTATTAATTTTAAATTAAAAATAAGTGAATGTATTTATTTTAAATTAAAATAATGTAAGTATTAATATGCACTGATTGTAGGTTATTTTACAATGTCTTCCTAATATTTCTTAAAGCTTTTTAGTTCTTCTAAAGCATCACAGTGTTTTATCTAAAATTGGATTAATACAATAATAAATCTTTTACTAGATAAAAACCAGTAAAATAAAAGCTAATTATAGATTGGTATGATGTGGAAAAAATATAGTTTGACAATTATAACTCAACATGCAAATTTTAAAAGTCACAGTAAAAAAATCAAAAGTATAGGGAATACTTAACTTATTTGTCACACTCTACTTATTTATACATTCTATTTCCTGATCTGAAGATGTGTAAGATGATTTTATTTTTCTAATTTTTTAAATTGATGGTTATTCTTTTCTAAGTCAAAATTAATTGAAATAAGATAGTATCAATTTTTTTATCCTAACCTCTATAGGTTAATCTTAACCCTCTAAAAGGAAGTTTTTGAAACTAACTATTATTTCTAGTCCTGGGTCAAAACCAACTAGAATTAGATAGTATCAATTGTCTATCTTGACCCTATGATAGTAAGACTCTAATTATTTTTGTGATGCTTCACCTATGTCAATAGTGAATTTGTATACATTCTTAGCCTTTTCAATGAATATATATGTACCTAAAATATCAAATACTAGTTTCCTACACAAAAATTTGAGACATCAAATAAATGGAAATTTATCAAAAGGGATTGGGTTGAACTGACCTTGGTTGATTCCCATTTAAATACCAAGCTTTACACCATATTTCTACAGATCTGAAGAGGTCTCAAACTCAAATGTAGTTATCCCACCTCCATATGTGTGTGTAATGATGATAGTGAATTTATATTCTCTTTCTCTTAGTTTACCCTTGCATGAAAAATTTAACAACACTTCAGATGTGGCTCTAATGATTTAGTGTAAGAAATGTGTAACTTTTGTATATCTCTTATAATGTAAGAATGCTTATCCTAAATATCTCATACGTATGTATGTATGTATATATGAACCTTTTAAATTTTAATTAAAGACATAATGGTACATACAACAGACTCAAATAACATCAAAGGGACCAAAATCAATGGCTAAAAAGAAAAACATTTCCAAAAGGATAATTAAAATATCAAGGATTAGAATTGACTAGAATGGGTCAAGATAGATAGTTGATCTTGACCCTATAAGTTGATATTATCCTGGGACAAGCAAAACCTTAAAATGACAATAGGAGTTAGAGATGTCTATTTTTTAATGTGACTCAAGTAATTTAGATGGGAAAATAGGACCACAAAGTTATATAAAATCACATATTAAAATGAAAAAACATAAAATACACACACTGCTAAGTACTTAATTCTTATCTAAGACCCATATAAGTAAATTAGATAAAAGACATTATACAATAAGGCTTGTAAAAAGTTATGTAAATGGTTGAGAGGTGGACTTGTCATGTGTTATAATGATCCAAAGTTTTCCTATAAAAATAAAATATATGTAATTAGATAAATTACTATCTAAGTAAAACTATAGAAACAATCATAAATGAAATATTAAAAATATTTTTCAAGGAACAAATACACTTGTATTCATGTCACGTGACATTTCTTGTGGAGTATGTGTTTTCCATGGATAAATAGAAATGTCGAGGGTTAAGGATTAACCCAATAACTATGAATAATAATAGGGAACTTGTAGTAATTTTTGCATTTACATTGTGTTTAAATGGATAAGCTTTCAAGTGGTCAATGTGATGAGTAGAACCATTAAGGGATGTAAAAACCTCAATTTTATGACTCAAGTAACTATATTTTTGAAAAAATATGTTCTTTTTTGAACCACTAATGAATTGAGTGTGATCAAATCCAATTTTTGATTAACTTGTATATAAAATATAAACCCATTGAGGAACACAAAAAAATCAATTTTTGTTGTTTGTCTTTGTAACCTCAAGACATAAATAGGTTGAAATCCATAATGGATTCCTTGGATATAATGTTGGATGACATTGAATCTCTAAGTTATACAATATGTAATTTAACTGAGTCAACCACTACAAATGGATTTTAGATTCAATTGTCACTTTGTTCCTTAGTTATTATTTAATAAAACTAGAATGGATAGCATCCATACCCCTACCACGACCATATATAAGTAGTGATGAAATTATGGCATGAATCTGTATTATGATCCCTACATCGTTGTTACTTATATGGAATGTTATGCATATATATGTTAAATATATAAACTATAGTTATATGTGAATGTAAATTATAACTATATGTAGATGTAAATTTTGTGATATTTTTTTTAAGCTTGTGTGTATGCCCCCCAAATATATGAATTTTTACTGTGTCCCTGTAAAATAGGATGCATATGCATATCATATACCCCCATGATTTGTACTAATAATTGATTTTTTTAACCATTTTAAATTCATTGAAACTATAATATGTATCATCTATAATTTAAATTTATTCATGTAATGTGAGATGCATATGCATGGAATATACCCCCATATATCATACTAATATGAAAATATATGAACCCTTGAGGCTAAATTATAGCATAATTAATAATCATGTATTTGAATTGTGTCAATTTTGTATAAGTAAAAAAAATTATTTGTCCCATATATGCCCCTTTTTGAGTGAATAATGAAATTAGAGAATCAATCAGATCAAAAGATATAATTAGTTAGATAGTTTAAATCAATTATTAAGGTTATAATATTGCATATTAGATTTAAATTTTATTGTTGTGTAAATCATGTTAGTCACAGCATAATATAAATGATAGAATGACAAATAGTCATATTTTATTGAAAACATGATTGCCAAATTCAATAGTGTTTATATTGTGATTTGTAAAATTGACCCTTTTTTTAAGTGAAAATTGGTGAGCACGTAGTGCAATGATGCAAGATAATGTGTCATGTATATCCCAATAAAATTGATGGGACATATTTTTTATAAATAGGGCTCTAGATATAATGTGCATAATTTTTTATCAATGATCAAATTAACAATGAAATAGGTATAATAAATAATATTGTAAAAATTAAACTCATATAAATAATAGGGTGAAAAAGGTTTTTTGTCATTTCATTTTCATTGTCACTTTGGGCCAATTAAGATCTAAGTTGCAAAGATGTTTATTCAATGAGTTTCCTTGTTGCTTTAATTTTAGTGCTTATAGACCGATTTATAGACATAGACAAAATATGAACTAGTACATAACAAAATTACTCAATTTTTCTAGTAAATAGTATGATTTGTAGTTAATTTTTATGATTTTTTTTTATTTTAGAGTTTTTTTTCTTTTGCATTTTTGAAAGTCTAAAATGTAGAATTGATGATTGTGCCCACTCGAGTCTAGATCATCCCATTTATAATAGTGTCATCCTGCATGGGATGTTATTTTCCTAAGTGAGATGTTATTGTCCTACATTTATGACATTTTGGGTTGATGTTGTGCCTTTTTTTGATATTTTTGTTGAATATTTTAACATGTATATTTCATTTATTTGGATCTCAACTAAAATGAATTTATTTATGTATTATATTTATATATCATGATCTACATGCACAATAGTTTTGATGTGGGTCATTATGAGGGTATTGATAGAGCTTGGGTTAGATGGTCTAGATTAGCATATGTTAGAGGAGTTCACTTTATCACACATTGACCAATTAGGACAAGTTCTATGTAAATCATGCATTTGTTGACTACATTGGATGAGACATAGAACCCCAATACTTGTACTTTTTGGTTGTCGATGAGTAAGATTACTATCACATTGGAGGATGTATGGCATATTTTACATATGTAATTTTTTGGAGAGAGGACCATTTTGATGGATACATATGGTTCATGATACATTTTATTATCCCATAGATATATAATAGGTAGACAGTATGGTGTTTATTAAGGTGGCACAATCTTACTTGAGTAGATTGTAAAATCAAGTGTTTTATGATTGTATATATTTATATGTTGTATATTTGTGTCATTTTAGTAGTATAAAGAGGATATATGGTGATATCATATTTCATGTATGATTTTATTTGGTCAATTGAGGAGAGTCATAATATATATTATTGGGGGCATATCATGCTAGCCCACTTATATCTGGACTTGTATAGATTTACATTGGAGATTCATGTTGGTGAGCTTAGAGTAGCCAAACTATTACATGTAATAAAATATGAACATATCAACATGGTACATACATTTGGAAGTCCTAATAGATATTAGGTTGATCCTGATGTCTTCACATATTGATGGGTGTTACCCTAACAAAGGGGTTTGAGTGCCATGAAATAGATATTGATTTTGGATAGATTGACTCTTGATATGATTCAAAGAAATCCATATAATGGATATGAGATGTGTTCATAGGATTTCATATAGTTACATCACATAATATTTATGTGGCTATAAGATTAATTCCCTAGTGTTTGCAACATTTCAATTTGAGTGGGTTACTTAATGGTTTCGATTGATTTAGGATGTGTTTCCAATAACTTATCCATGGATGGAGAGAAACATAACCTTTATTAGAGTATAAGTGAGGTATGGACCTATAGGTGATAATTTTCTCTTTTACTAGTGAGGGATCAAGATTCTATAGTCCCATTGGCAATATGTGATGGTGTAAGATACATAAAAGCTTACACATAGTGGTGGACTACTATCTAATGGGTTGTGTTATTTTTAATTATGGAAGATGATATTGGTGTTGTGCCCCCTATATATGGTGGGTGGGATGGATATGGAGGAGGTAGAAGTGGAGTAGGAACACCAATAAAACCATATCTTATAACATAACCTACACCTAAATGTGTATCATAACCAAGTGATGTATATGCCCTTATTGATGAGTTATTGTGACTACAGTGTTTGAACATACTTATTTGCCTAATTATTTAATTTTGTGTTAGTTTATTATTTATATTATTTAAATTTTATTTATAATGTATTCATATAATTTTTTATTTTAGGTGACACATATTGATTGACAATGGTAGATGGTCCATCTATACTTTGAAATAGAATGTGCCATATGACATATTGGGTGATGAGCCCCAAAAATGTCGTATTCTCATCCTCATATATCACACTTATCTTTCTTGTTTACCATGATTTTGAGTACTTTCCCATAAAGTTTCCTTCCTCAATTATCCATAATCTTATAAAGAGCATTATGTTTCCATACTCTTTGAATAGTTAGAATTATGTATTAGAATTAAATATATGATAGTTATCTTCTGCTTTAGGATGATTTGTATATAATGTGTTTTAAGTATGTTTTAGATAAATAGGTATATAGCATGGAACATCATGCAGAAAAGGAATCTCATTACATGGACTATCCTGCAGCCACTACATGACCAAAGATGTGGATGAATAGATTTTGATTCCTATTTCAACCAACTCATAGAAACAACTATAACCTCTATATATCCTAATAAGGAAGTAGTTGAAGAATGAAATAGCTTTATTTGTCCTATAACAATGTTACATAATTCACATGAAAGGCAACTTTAGCAAACAGAGCCAATTTTGGTTATCCTAAGTCGAATGTTTATTATATTAGAATATATATTATTTCATATAAAATAATATCCTCTGTGGTATATATATGTAATAGAAGAGTTGAGAGGTAGTATATGTTGATTAGGGAATTATTATAATTATGTTTTATCAAGCAACTATTATTGTAATTTCTTGTATCAACTCATTACTACATTTTTTATGAATATAAACAAGTATTTCTAAATTCAATTAAGTGTTGTGAGAGGAAGGATTGAAACTAGAGCTGGAAAGAGGAAGGTCCCCCTTTGAAAGTCTTGCAGCAATAATCCAACCCATTTAAATAGCTAAGCATGCTATTTGATTTCTTTATGCATTGTGTGTTTTATTTCTAAATTGTGTGATTTACAATCTTACTTAGATTTGTTTAAGGAAGTTTCTAATATGTAATCATTTATTTCATAGTATTATGTTCATGTTAATTCTAGCATTTTATTTACTGTATGACTTCAACATCTAAGATTACAATTATCAAAAGATCAAATTAGAAGATTGATTGTGCACATACAGTGACATCATCTTATCAAGTCTATATCTTTGGGTTGACATTTAAATGAAGTAAAAGGTACAGGTCTATGGTAACTCTCCTTATTCATTCTAATCAAGAGAATTATATATGATTTTGAATTAATTGCTAGTCATTTTTGGCACAGTTGTTGGGGAAGGGTGTCACACGCTTCTAATCTTCAATCTTGATAGCAATTGTTTTTGGATGTTTATTATTTATATTTTCAAAGCTTATTGTTCTTTAGATTAAATATTTCTTACTTTTATAGTTTAAATTTCCCTTTTTTCAAGTAGGATAGTATAAATTTTCAAAAAACCCCATATTACTAACTCTGTGTAGGTAGGGGGGGCAAAAAGTTAAAAAATAAATAAAAAGTGGTTGATGTATATAAAGTGAAGGGGCATATATAAGATTTTTTTTTCCTAAATAATCAACCATTACTACAAGATCAAAAAGTCATCCCATAGTAGCTAAGAAACATGAAGGAATTCCTAAAGATCACTCACAGTTGTCAATAGAAGAGGTAGAGAAGGAAGAATTTTTGGCTGGACTGGTAGCACAAGTTAGAGACCTTGAGGAGGTTCATACCACTGAAAGAGATCCACATGTACCACCTTTGATAATTCTCACCTTATCATGTCATACTTAGGAATCTAAAGTTTGATTCCCTCTGTCACCCAAATTTTTTGCTAAGGAGGCATTCAAGGCTATTCTTGCTCCTAGAAGAAACACCAGGCCAAAAAAATCTTCCAATTTAGAGAGACTCTTTGCTGAGACACTAGCTAAATCTTTTGAAACCTCCACACCATACCCATTGTATATAAATCCATACTTTCCTAAGAAAAATATAAAGTCTCCATCTTCTACACCCTAAGAAATAAAAGAATTGATAGGAATTTTGAGTGATAGGTAGCAACATCCTCCAATATACCAACATAAAGAGTATTCATGGGGGATCACCAAGAATAAAATACCACCAATGAGTCTATGAATTTTGAATTTCCTATCCTTACTCCTAAAAAAAATGCACCCATGAAGAATATTCCTCACTCTGCCCTCCCTATTTCTAGGGGAAAAGCATCTAAGGATCCAGACACATTTATTTTTGAATTTGACATCTTATGCCATAGCAATGATTATAATCAAGATGCTCATAAACTTAAATTATTTCCAACAATACTCAAATATGCAACACTTAGATGGTTCATGGGACTTGATAAGGATGCCATTTATACTTTGAAGAAAATGAATGATAAGTTTTTAATGAAATAACAAGACTATTGTAGGGGTAGGAACTACAAGAGAGATGGCATATTTCAAATGACACAAGTTGATGATGAGTCATTAGAAGAATATATGGAGAGATTTTTGTTCATCTTGAAAAAATCTAAGTAGACTAAAATGGATAAAGAATTAGTCAAGCTGATATTCATAAAAGGGATTAGAGATAATTATCTAGAGGGACTAGATCTAATGTCTAGTGGTGATGTTTTTACACTATCCTTTAATAAACTAACAGTTCTATGTAAAAACTACTACAAATACACCATAAATAAAAGTAGGGGCAGAACCCTTCCTATAACATCTACAGTAGGATTGTCTAAAGGTGAAGTTAGCAACCTACTCTAAGACATGAAGCAGGACATTATCAGCCACCTAACTACTCATCTTGATACATTACATACATGGAGAAAGCAAGAAGACTGAGAAAGCCTTAACCACCTATTGCCCTATATGTAGAAAGAAGGTAGATTGCACATAAGCTCGAGTAGTCATCATAACTGAGAAGAATCCTAAAATGATGGAGATATATGTCATAGGAGAAGATGAGAATAAAGTATTTATCATGGCTCAATGGAAACCATGGGTATAAAGATCAAGTATGCCATCAATATCTATGTTTGCAAATTTTCAATTCTCATCTAATCCTCAATATGGTTTCTAGATGAATATACCCAATCAAAACTGGTCCCAAATAAGTTGGAAACTACCCCATAATTAGTTATGGATGAAACAGAATGGATAGTAACCTCAACCTGGGCAATTGCCAAACTACCAATGGTTTTTCCCCTCTAATCCATGGAAATAGCAATGAAGAGGTAATCAAGGCTTTCCCTAGCAAATATAAAAACCACAATAATAATAGGCTTTATTACCAAACACTCAAAAAAAAATTTGAAACACTCAATTACCCACCCATCCCATCCCCAATCTTGTCAATAATTTGGTTCAACCAACACAATCCACTAAAATAATGCAATATCTAACATACACCCTGGATTATTAATGAAGTTCAACTTCACTCAGGTCATGTTCTTCCACAACCCACCTCACCCATAATCATAGAATACTTTGAACCATCCCTAATCCATACTAATCCACATACACCCATGGCCAATCTTAAATCAAGTCCATCCAAAAATCAAAAAGAATCTACCGATTCTCCTTTTTTGTAGATATTGAACATATCACATCTTGAACTAGAGCCTGAATTCAATCTCTTAGGATAACTCAAGATTATGTGCATAAAAATCCCACTCTTTCAAGTAATAAAGGATTTTCCTATCTACAATAAGGTTGTTAGAGAGCTATGTTTGAAAAAACTAGGAAGAAAGAAGAAGTATCCTAAAATAATCCAGGTCATTGGCCAACTAGCAGATATTATGTTGGGAAATATAGTTCTCCCAAAATATTCTGATCTAAAAATTCTTGTAGTTAATGTTAGCATCTATGGCCAACCCATCTCAAATACTTTAATTTAATTGGATACAACCATCAATGTGATGACCATGGAAACCATGTAATAGCTAAAACTTACCAATCTTTGTCTAACACCCACCATCCTCAAGATGGTTGACAAGTTAATTGTTAAACCTAAGGGGATTGTTGAGGACCTTGTTACCACTATGGACTCTTCGTAATATCAAGTATAATTTATTATCCTACAGCCAAAAATCAACTTGTAGGGTTATCCTCTCATCCTTAGTCACCCATGATTGGCCACCATTTATGCTTTTATATGTTGTCGATTAGTAAAAATGCTAATTTATAATGGAAATGACACCAAGAAATTTATTCTTTATCCACCAGCTTATCCTTCCCAAAATTATGGAACAACCCCTTAGTTTGATGACTTTGAGGAAGTTGTCTCCTTACAAACTCTTTTCAAAATTAACCAGAGTCCAACTTTGTAGGCACAAGAAGAAGACACTATCCTTATTGATATCTTATAAAACACCTATCAATAAGATCCTATAGCCACCAACCTCTTGGAACATACACCATGCCTTATTCAAAATACCTTTCCTAAGAATGATCTTGCTAAAACTGCAAGAGATATTTGCACATTCCATAAATTACTTCCCCGTCAATGTAATTATGCTCCTTTAATTGCCAATGTAGAAACCATGCTTTCTTTAACAAAGCAAGTAGACATTCTACCAAACAAACCTCTCAACATCAGCACCTCATTAACACCCCATCAAGAAAGTTAGTTACTTACAATGTTGACAAAGCACACAATAGCATTTTCCTAAAATTACCATGACATGAGAGAAATACCCCAAAATTTATGCATGCATAACATTTACATTAAAAAAGAATGCAAACCTATTCACCAACCCCAATGATGAATGAATCTTACAGTTAAAGATATTTTTAAAATTGAGTTGTAAAAACTCTTGGATGCAAGATTTATTTATCCTATTTCAAATAGCTAGTGGGTCTCTCCCCTGGTCATTATCCCTAAGAAAGGGGGAAAATGGCATATTTGTGTTGACTATCAAGAATTGAATGTTGCTACCAAGAAGGGATCACTTTACCATTCCATTTATTGATCAAGTGTTAGATACATTAGCAAGGAAAAAGTAATTTTCCTTCCTAAATGACTATAGTGGTTATAATTAGATTGAATTACTCCACAAGACCAAGATAAAACCACTTTTACTTGCCCTTGAGCAACTTATGCCTATGTCATCTTTCCATTTGGTTTTTGTAATGCCCCAGTCACTTTTCAAAGGGTTTTTTTGAGCATATTTTCTGATCTCTTCCATGATTGTGTTGAAATCTACATGAATGATTTCACTATTTATGGGTAGATATTCAAAGAAATGTTGATCAACCTAGACAAAGTTCTTCAATGCTACCAATACCACTAATTATCTCTGATCAATGAAAAATGTTATATGCTAATGACTGAAGGGATTGTATTGGGACATCACATATCCCCTACTAGAATTCAAGTTTACCTAGCAAAGATAAGTATCATTAAGGATCTACCCACACCAAAGAAGTATAAATATGTTAGAAAATTTTTAGGACATGATGGTTATTATATATGATTCATTAAATATTTTAGTAAAATTATCACCCCATTATTTGGATTGCTTACTAAGGATGTTAAATTTACATGGACTAATAATTATCAAATTGCCTTTCAACAACTCAAATACCTTCTCATAACAACTCTTATTCTAAGAGGGCCTAATTAAAAAAATCCTTTTCACATCCACATAGATACATCTAAAACCACTTTAGGAGTTGTCCTTGGCCAAAAAGATGAATCTCTGAGTTATGCAATCTATTTTATTAGTAATAATCTTCAAGGGGATAAACTCAACTACACTATAATAGAGAATGAATTTATTGCCATAATCTATGCCATCAATAAATTTTGACACTACATTATAGGTTACCAAGTATTCATCCACATAGATCATGAAAAAATTAGGTATTTAATGAACAAACCTATTGTAAAATGTAGGATAATTCGATGGTTGATTTTGCTACAAGTTGCATTTGCTACAGGAGTTTGATATTACCATTATCAATAGACTAGGTAAGGATAATGTAGTATCAAATTTTATATCTTGATTGCAAAGTGATGAGCATGGTCCTATTGTTGATGATTATTTTCCTAATGAACATTTATTTGTGGTAACAATTCAATCTCCTTGGTCTGCAGATATTACTAACTATCTTGCTGTAGGATCACTACCATAACATTTCTCACTTACAAAAAAACAACATCTGATCCAAAAGAGAAAATAGTATTCCTAGATTGTAGGATATCTCTTTATCACTAGACTAGATTTAGTTATGAGAAGATGTATATGAGAAGATGAAGATTGTGACATTCTTAGAGCCTATCATGATGAACCCTATAGAGGTCATTTTTCTACCAAATGGATTATTATGAAAATACTTACTCTTGGATATTATTTTCCTTCTTTACATAAGGATGCCATGATGTATACTTGTAGGTGTGACCAATGCCACCATATGGTAAAACCCACTTGCTCTGATGAAATGTCATTATAGCCACAACTAGTTCTAGAACCCTTTAGCAAATGGGGACTAGATTTAATAGGTTCTATTAATCCTAAATCTAAAAATAAAGAATATATATAGGTGTACACTATTTATGTCATAAAATGGGTAGAGGTTAAATCCTTAACCCATACACGAGATGATAAATTATTTGAGTTCTTATATGAATAAATATTCACCCACTATGGAGTACTAAGATAAATAGTCTTAGACCAAGGCCCACAATTCACATCAAACCTCATAGCCACCTTGGTAAAAGAATATAAAATTATACATAAAAATTCTACCCCTTACCATCCTTAGACAAATAGTCAAGTGGAAGTGACAAATAGAGAATTGGAAAATATCCTTACTAAGATTATCAGCCTGCATAGAAAAGATTGGTCAACTCATCTTTTAGAAGGAGTTTGGGCTTACAGAAATACCTAGAAAACCACAACTGGTTTGACTCCATATAAACTAGTTTATGGTAAGAAACATGTTCTATCCATTGAGTTTGAACATAAAATATTAAATACAACACTTGATTTGGGCTTGGATCTTTCCCAAGCTCAATAAGATAGGATCAGGTAGTTGAATGCACTTGATGAACTAAGAAATGAATCACTTCATCACATTGAAATAGTGCAAATACAACATGTGGGTTGGCATGATAGGAACATCAAGACTAATAATTTATAAGCTGGTAAGTAGGCACTCCCTTTTTACTCTAAATATAAGGATTATAAAAGAAATTTGTAGTCTAGATGGATTGGGCCTTATGAGATCGAACAAGTTTTTGGCAATGGAGATGTAAAGCTCATGACTATTGACTCTATTTGGTTTTGACTACTTGTTAAGGGCCACAAGCTCAAGCTATATAAGAAACTATTTTCCAAAGAAACTCTCACTCATCAACTTCTTGAAGAAAAACATCCATCTCTTCTTCATGAACCAAATCAACTTGTTCTTGTAGCCAAAGGGTTTTTATGTCAACCCTTCTCTAATATTTTCTATGAGTAGCAAAACTTACTATAGACAAGAATAATCCATTCACAATGTCTTGGTTTAGGTTGAATAAAATCCTACCTTCTAGATTCCCATAATTCCAATTGAGTTTGGACTAGAAAAATAAATTTAAAAAATAGCAATGAAAACCTTCAGGCATTGTTGATAGATGTTGTCTCAGAAAACTAGGTCACTAGCTAATCAACATTTATTAGAAAAAGGAAAAAAAAGAAAAGGTACTATAATAATAAAACTTTTTGTTTCATCTATTTTTTCTTGTAGATTCATTCCCTTGGAGTAGAAATACATTTTCTTTTTTGCTACAAGATGAAAAAAATGTTACTACAAGAAACACTTTTTGCTACAAAATGAAAAATGTGTTGCTACAAAAAACATTTCTTGGTACAGGATGTATTCTTATCATTCCATCCTACATTCCATTATCATAAAGAATTTTGCTCTCAATCAAATGATAATACATGTCAAACTACCACTTTGAATCATCATTTACATATTAATAAAAGGTATTCCTATAAGTAACAAGGTAATTATTTTATATGTATTTCATGTCATAAATTTTAATTATTACTAAGATGATATATCTTAATGTTATTAACACACTACCATATCTTCTCCACTGATTGATGTGACCTTTGATGCACTGTTGTTTCCACACTTTGCCCTTGCCATAATTTGTTTTCACATGTCAGCTTCATCCCTTGAGGATAAGTGACAATTTAAGTTAGGGGGGAAGATTTTCCATAATTTAAATGGATTATTTCACTCCCAAAAAAATTTCAAACATTTCATCAAATCCATAAAACCCTTGGTGCAAGAACATGGACTTGTAACTCAAATTTCATCTCACAATATGGGAGGGGACTTGCTTAAACATGAATCACTTGATATCACTCCTTTTAAAAATAGCTTGGACATCTTGGCACTATTCTAGAATGTAGGATGGGCACAATATTTTAAGAAAATACAGACCTTGGATCAAGGAATTGTAAAAGAATTCGCTAGCTCATTGTATAACAACATGACAATAGTAAGATAAATGGAAATAAAGCTATCAAAAACCATCATTAGTAGAGTAATGATATTTCCATGAATAGGGGAGGCATGGCAAGAAAATTTTGATGCTAAAGTAGAGAGGCAAAAATTCATCAAAGGAAATGAAATATTGGAAACTTCAAAGTAGGGCACTGCACAGTTATCTTTATCAGGAAGACAGGCCAAAGCTACTAATTTCATCTACATATATTTCACTTATGAAGGGAGGTATTCCATGTTGCATAACATTCATTTCAAATTCATGAATCATTTATGGTACAATATAGAGATAAACATCCCAAACTTCTTACTCCACATGATCACAAAAATGGTGGAGGCATTTTAAAGAGGTAATTCAAAATCTCTTTCCTATTAGTGTTTTATGTAGTTAATTGTTCAAGACTGTTTGCAAAGGACTAGACCCAACATAAGTTGGAAAGAATTTCTCCAAGTACTAGGAAATATAGAAAGTGATAGAGAGGGAAATGAAATAGAAGAGGAATTGTAGGTAGAATAACAAATATCAAAAGAATCCCTTCCTACAACTCCATAAGAACCTATAGTAGAAAACATTCTTGTAGCTTCATAAGAACCTGTAGAAGGATACCTTCATATAGCCACATAAGAACCTATAGCGAGGACTAAAGAAAGGACTTCCATAAGCAAGGAATCTAGAAGAAAAAGGAAGAAACTCATTCTCCAGCCTAATTTAGAGTAATTTAAGGAAGAACTTCCACCATCTCCCAAAAAGGCTAAGGTAACCTTTACTCCTTGTAGATCTCACAGATTGAGAATAAAAATGAGAACTAAACCTTCTATTATTTAAATTAATGAATAATCTAGAGAAAAAAAAAATTGCCAACAATGATGAATCTCTAGAGGCTAAAACAAATAAGGGAGAATGTTATCTAGAATATAATTAGGAGGTAAAACAAGTAGATAAAAGTCTTGAAGAGTTGCAAGAGGAACCAATGTAGGAAGAAGCAAAATAAATGGAGCAACCTGCCATACAAATGAAATTTCCCACTCTAGAGCAAGCCCTACAATAAACTAAGTGACTAATAAAGAATATATAGGATCAATCTAGAGTGGTACTAGATTCATTTGTTGTAGTAGCTTTTTAGCTATAGCCCTCTACTAAAGACAAACTTTTAGTCATTATTTCAAAACCTTTTTGTAGAGGTAAATCAAAAGGAAGAACCTACAATTGCCTAAGAATTTAGGTATCATTCCTTATTTACAGTATCTTCTAAATTAATGAATTGGATAGATAGTCATTCTAAAAGTCTGAAGGCATTAACAAAAAAAAAAAAAAAAAACAGAGAATAGGTTAAAGGAAGAAAGAATCTCCAAACTACATCAAAAGATTGAATACATGGCTTGTCTTACCCAAGAGCTCATTGACTACAGACCTCATGTATGAGTAAATTTAGTCTATCTTGAGGAGCAATGGCATACATTTAAATTTATGAAAACTTACTATGGCATGCCTTGTGAAGTAATTGATCCCCTCTCCTTCTAAATTTGTAAAGAAAGCTCACAGGAAGAACAAGCATAATTGTGTGAGTTTTATCTTCATAATTATGTTATCCCTTATGACAATGAATGAAACCCTAATTTATATATTGGAGATGTCCTTCTAAAGGAATTTTCATCATATATATTGAATGAGAAAAGAAGAAGAAGTAATTAAATATAATAAAAATGAAAATAAAATCCAATTGCTTATTAGAAGAGAGTCAATGGCACCTAATGTTGTATTGAAAGAATGGGATAATAGCATGGTGAAAAAGGAGGTCAAAACTTAGTTTGCTAAGAATTGTGATGAAGCCTAAGATTTTTAATTAAGATTCATAAAAAATTTTGGTCTTGTAGCTAAAGAGTCCTACATTGAATGATGGAATGAGCTCACTCATGCACTAATAAAGAGAGAGCCATATTCCCCTTTCAACTTAAAGGTAGCATTTAACAAGATCACAAAATATATTTTGCTTGTAGGAAAAATGGGATCTAAATTGTTAAGCCATAGGTTTTAAGCCCCCCTATTTTGGTATCCTATTCTAGATTAGCAGGATAAATCCCCATTGGATAAAGCTATGGAAGTCAAAAATTAGTAACTATTTGAATAGAGGCGTGGATTTTATGCTCACCTTGCCAGTGGTACCATAGATCCCATGGATTTCAAAGTTCTTTATGAAATGGAAATGAACAAGTTTATTTCTCATGGTCAAGAAAAATCTTAATTTGGGGGGTGTGATGAGCCCCAGAAATTTCCCATTCTTGGTTTCATCTATCACACTCATCCTTCTTGTTTACCATGCTTTTGAGTACTTTCCCATAAAGATTCCTTCCTCAATTATCCATAATCTTGTAAATAGCATTATGCTTCCATACTCTTTGAATAGTTAGAATTATGTATTAGAATTAAATATATGATAGTTATCTTCTACTTTAGAATGCTTTTTCTATAATATATTTTAATTATGTTTTGAATAAATAGGTATATCACATGGAACAACTTACAGCAAAAGAATCTCATTACACAGATTATCTTGTAGCTGAATAGATTTTGATTCCTCTTTTAAATAATTCATAGAAAAAACTATAACCTCTAGTAGTTGAAGAATGAAATATATTTATTTGTCCTACAACAATGTTGCAGAATTCACATGAAAGGTGACTTTAGCAAAAGGAGCCAATTTTGGTTATCCTAAGTTGAATGTTTCTTAGATTAGGATATATATTATTTTTTATAAAAAAAAATCCTTTGTGGTATATATATATATATATATATATATATATATATATATATTATACAATAGCAGAGTTGAGAGGTAGTAGATGTTGATTAGAGAATTATCAGAATTATGTTTTATTAAGCAACTGTTATTGTAATTTCTTGCAGCAATTCATTGTTGTATTTTAGATTAATATGAACAAGTATTTTTGAATTAAATTAAGTGTTTTGAGAGGAAGGATTGAAACTAGAGTCAGAAGGAGGAAGGTCCCCCTTTTTAAGTCTTGTAGCAATAATCCAACACATTTAAATAGCTAAGCATGTTATTTGATTTCTTTATGCATTGTGTGTTTTATTTTCAAAATGTGTGATTTACATTCTTGCTTAGATTTGTTTAAGGAAGCTTCCAATGTTTAATCATTTACTTCATATTATTATGTTCATGTTAATTATAGAATTTTATTTACTTCATGACTTTAGCATCTTAGATTATAATTAGCGTAAAGTCAAATTAGAAGATTGAGTGTGTACATACAGTGACATCATCTTATCAAGTCTACGTCTTCAGATTGACATTTAAATGAAGTAAAAGGTAAAGGTATATGGTAATTCTCCTTGTTCATTTTGATCAAGAGAATTATATCTAATTGTGAATCAACTACTAGTCATTGGGTAGTGGTTTAGTAGAGTAAGTTGACCATATTGAAATCAAGAAAGCACATTTGTTTGATCTTTGTGTGATTATTATTACATCATGTATTGTAGTTTTAAGTGACTATGATGACTTATAGGTAGAGCTCAAAAAATGAGTGACCCGTACTCGTGATTATAATTTATCAAAGGATTTATGCAAGGTAATTTCTACTTTATAATATAAACACACACATGTTATGGTTTGAATTGGAGTGATTGAGAGTTTTATCAAGGGATACTGGTCAAAGTCTCAATCATGTAGAGTAGTGGGACAAGATGAAACCTTGACTTCAAAGGTTGTATGGCTAGTTAATAGTGATATTTGATATGATGAGGGATCCCTCATCATTAATCGACATTTCTACTATAAGTGAGATATTTTCATGTCTACATATTATTTAAATGAGTGTGTTATATTCTTTAATTTTTCCATTTGAGTTTTGTAATTTCATTATTTTTAATACATTATCATGAAAGTATTGATGTATGATGTAGTTATAATATTATTTGTATATTAACATTCATTATTTTTAGTATCTTGTATGTGATAATGTTACTCAAAAATGATTTCCAAAACTATTGTGAAAAATAAATTCACTTTAATGTGGTTGGTGGATCTGTTGTTAAACAATTCAAAATGGTTCTAATTTTGGTTGTTGTAATACTCTATTAAATTGTACTTTTAGTTGTTCTATATATTATTGATTTACTTTTTTCTTCATGTTAGCTTTTAATAAGATATATATACACTTGTAACATGTGGTTTGTTATCATCCATAACCATGCCTCTTTTAGTATCACTTCTATCAAGAGTTTGAATGATAAATGGTCCACAAGTGGGAATATCATGGGATAATTTGATCATAGTAAAATGTGAATGAGGAATTCTTCTAGTTTTTTTTTTTATAGAGGTTGATAGAACATATTTTCATTGGTAGGAATCTTTGGTATGTGTCGATCTTCTTATAATAATTACTATAATAAGTGGGAGAATAAGACCTTGTTATCTTTTACTCAAATGTAATAACTCATTTATCAACAAGTTGTGTAGCATTTTGTAATAAATCATAAAAATTATTATCATGATGTCCATTAATACCATGGTAAATTAAAAACGGTTGACCTTTTATATTCACTAACCTATTAGGTGGATTATAGTAGTTTAGAGGAAGAGTACTCATTTGCTTATCCAGTAATGTGTGTAAGACATTATGTGATCAATCTTCAAGGTAGTCAAAATGAAGTGGTTGTTCATTAGTAAAAGTAGATACTTTTACTATATGAGATAGTATGTAAACAATTTATTTTCCCTTGTGTAAAACTTTTATTGATTTTTTCTAGCTATGAAGTTTTGTCATAGGAGAAAGATAGGTGCTTTCTTATTAACCTTGTTAGTAAAAAAACTAATTTATTGATCATTTATCATTCTTAAATTTTGTGCCAATACTTTATCCTTCTAGATAAGGTGAATTTAATTCAAAAAAATTAGTAATGATTTGTTGCTTTGGTGGAGGTTGACTTAATTTAATTGTAGTATTACCATCTAGATCATGTGTGGTAGTGCATATCCATATATAATTTGTCAAAATAAGTGTAAGGATTATGCAATACTCTTTATCTAAGTGAAAAAAGAAGACCATTACTAAATATTAATTGTATTTCCAAATATAAGGGTTTATATGTCACAAAGCAAAAAAAAATCTTAAATCACATAATATAATCTACAATAACCTCACCATGACCTTGATTTAAGCCTTGTAAGTATTTTAATGTTAATTTAGGCATTTCATGCTTATTTTTATCTAATAAAATTATGTATTATAACCTTTTAAGCATAGGTAAAGATCCATTGGTAAGAGTATGAAACCAATCCCAATCATATATTCTTAGACTCCTGAAAGCTTTTAATAATGTATGTCTATCTTTTGCCCAATTACCAAAAGAGCATACATATTATGTTAAATGATTGATAGGGTTTTCACAACCATAAAATAAAGGAAGAATAGGCATGAAAAAATATGTTAGGTATGGATATTTGACTACATTTATTTTAATAGGTTTATCTTTAACAATATTATCTTTAATATTATCATTACATGATTGAAGTTGAAAATTAAGATCCAAAACTTACTTTTGAAGGTCTCCTATAACATGGATCATGGATTCAATATGACAAGTATGAATAGTAGTAGTTCATAAATGAGTACTCATAGCTTTTAATTTAACATCTATTCAGAATATAGGAATGATGGAATCATCACTACTATCATTAAATTCTAAGATAAAATCATTGTGTAACTTTGAAACATTGAATATTGGATCATTTGTAACATAGGACGTTTGTAAAGAAGAAATTACATCATTTCTAATGTCTCAAATATTTTCATGTATAATTTGACTATCACTTTTTTTATAAAAATAGATAAATAAATATTTTTTCCATGTGTATCTATTTGTGTTTATAGAGAGAAGGTATAACATGTTATTTTTAGAGAGATAAAATGAGAATCACATTCTACTTTTGTATCATTTGCACTGTCTAGAGAGAGAGAAAGAGGATCACATTCTAGTTTTGTATCAATTACATTGTTTGGGGAGAGAAAAGGAGAATCACATTATAATTTCATTGCATTATTTAGAGAGATAAAAAAATAATCACATTCTAATTTGGTATCATTTGCATTGTCTAGAGAGAGAAAATAATAATCACATTCTAATTTTGTATAATTTGTATTGTCTAGGAAGAAAAAAGGAGAATCACATTCTAATTTTGTATTATTTTCATTATCTATATCATGAGAAGTGTTTATTCATTATTATTATACTTATGTATATTATAATAATTAATGCTTGAAGTGAAGTAGTAAATCATAAAGACAATTGAGATATATTTTCAAATAAAGAATATTGAGATTGTAACTCATTAAAACATGGGAGGAATATGAATATGTGCATTATTATTATGTTCCTCTCATTATAATATGTAATTAAGAGTATATTCTAAAGCATAATTAGGGGAGATAGGTTATTTTATTTCAAAACTACTATATGCATTATCTTCTTCATTATATGTTTCTTTGTAATCATAATTATAATCACTGCCTTCAAAATCATATTCCTTATTTACATCATTGGAATTGGAATTTTTAATCATATAATTATCATAATTATTCCATTAATTAGATTAATCATAGGGTATAAAGTTTCTAAAAAATAGAAAATTTTAAGGATGGGAACTTTTAGGGTTCTTAGTAGTGGTAGACATGTTTCTGAAACCTAAGATGGCAATAAAAAAAGGAATATGAACTATTCATAAAACACACTCCCACATCTAAACCTTAATTTATAAATTTATAGGTAATTTTTGAATAAAACATACATGTTCACCACTACTTTTTATCTAACATTGGATTAATGCAATAATAACCATTTTATTAGATAAAAACTAGTAGAATAAAAGCTAACTATAGATTGGTTTAATTTACATAAAATACAGTTTGCCAACCATGACTCAACATGAATATTTGATAAGTTTCAATAAACAAGTGAAAAAGGATAGGGAAATACATATCTTATTTATTGAACTTTCCTAATCTGTACAAGTCTATTTTCTAATCTAATGATGTGTAAGATGTTTTATTCTGATGGTTTCTAAGATTGATGACCATCTATGTTATGGGTCAGAACCCACTATAAGAAAATAGTATTAACCATCAATCCTAACATATGTTGGTCAATCTTAACCCTATAAATGAAAGCTTTTAAAACTCAAAGTTGTTTTTCGGTCTTGGATCAGGACCAACTCGAACTAGATAGTATCAAATTTTAATCTTGACTTTTGTGGGTCAATCTTGACCATATGACAATAAGACTCTAATCATTTATGTGCTATTTCACCTTAAAAAATAATGTATTTTTATCCACCCATTAATGGGTCAACAATATTTTTTGTTAAAAAATTAAAAAAGGATAAGAGCTCTTGGACTCCTCTACCTTTAGGGTGGTTCAAGTTGAATTTTAATGGCATTTCTAGAGGAAATCCAAGTGCATCAAAGGTTGGCTATATCATTTGAGATTGTTGTGGATCCTTAATCAGGGAAATGTCTAGGAAAGATGTAGATGGAACTAACAATGAATCAAAAGTATAGACTTTAGTTATTAGGATTGAGTTTGTCATCAAGTGCAATATTGGTAAGCTTATCATTGAAGAGGATTACCAGATTATTATTTCTGTGATTCAAAAAAAAGCTACCAAATCTGACAAACTTGAAAATATTTTGTCTAGTGTTTGGGGAAGGCTGAATAATTTTGCTTCTCTAGAATCTAAACACTATTACCGAGAATCTAACATTGTTACTAATTTCTTAGCCAATTATGTCATTGACCAATTTGAAACAATCAAAATGGATAATCTCCATAGTACTTGGGAGGATTTTCCATCTTTAGCCTTCATTGATATGTATTTTAATCTATATTTCCTTTTAATTTGTTTTGTTTTTTTTAAATAAAAAACAAGATAAAAAAAAAGGGAAGTCTTAGCTATTTAGAAATATCTATTTTTCTATTAAGTTGTTCTCTAGAAATTGTTTGTAAATTTCTTGGTTGGGCTAAATATTGTGCTAAAATTCTTTGCTTAATCATTTTTCATTGTTATCTTCATGGATCATCTTTCACCATTATTGCCAATATTATCAACTCATTTGCTTTTCTGGCAGTGCTCTTGTGGAATGTGTGTCTTGCATCCATTCAATGATGGCACCTAATCACATTAATTTGTAATGATTTATCTTTATTTCCTTGTGTCAAATTTTATAATTTAGTCTTTTAGGGTTCTCCTTGGGCTATGGGTTGTTTTTTCATAGTGACTTTGGCTTTCACCATAAATTATGGGGTTAAACTTGCTCTGGATACTCCCACAATCTTTGGCAGCGACATTATCTAGGAGATGGATTTTAATGGACAAATATCTCAAGCAAGACTTAATAATATTTTTTTGGTACCAACTGAGGAACTATTCTAGGTAATTTAATTGATTTTGGGAAATGATTTCCTAGAACAAGGCCTACATAGTTGAGTCAACTTGGAAGTGGCAGTAATGTTTGCCATAAATCTTATGGCTCTATTATTTGACATAGAGGTGGTTTTAAATTTGGTGTTATTTTTCATCAAATCAGATCATTAATGTGGCCTTCTAGATAAAATTTCAAAACTTGAATTGGGTCCCCTACCCAAGCTTCCTTTCACTAGCATGGATGGGATTGGTTTGGTCTATATTTTGGCATTTCGAGTGCTAGAGACATGTTTCATGCTTATAGTAAGTTTTATTGAGGAACTCTATTAGAATGTTTGTATCTTTGAATCTTTAGAGGGGAATTTTTATCCTTGCCACACATGTCACACATTAAAAGCCTAATCTTGGAAATTACATGATGGAAGGAGATAAGACATAATAAATAAAGGGTGGAGGAAATCAAATTATTGGAAAAAATGGTGGTTCAAGGAGAGATTCTATCTTCATATTGGCTTATAAAAATGCCATGAAGGGTCAAATCAAAAGCAATGTAGGGTAGGTTGGATAGTAATAGAGTAGTAGTATCCATGAGTGGGTGCAGTTTAAAAATTAAGGATTTCAAGCAAACTATGAAATGTGAGGCTTCTACCACAACACCCAAAGGTAAAGAAATTATCATCATCTATGATTTAGATGATATGGTTACACAATAGTAAATAGATTATGGTTTTTACTACCTTGTTTTATTTTTTGTCTTTCATTTTTCTATTAGGTGGCCTCTGGGACTTTCTAGGGTTTGAACCCTTTTTGTTGGTAGCTAGTTTTACCATTTTTATCTTTATTCTATTTGGCTCGTCACTTAGTTTGGGATTTTTTTGTTTGTGTTTAGCTATGCTTTTGCATGTTGGCTAGTTTTTTTTATCAACTTTTATGGCTAGGGACCAACTTAAACCCCATATTAATCTAAAAAATAAAATGTATTTTTTTCCTTATTATAATTTAAACTTTACACATATGTACCTAAAATATCAAACCCTAGTTTCCTACTCAAACACTTGAGACATAAAATAGGGGAAATGAGTGAAAGGGACTAAGTTAGACTAATTTTGGTCAATCACAATTGAAATACCAAAAACTTAACTACATTTCTAATGCTCTAAACAGGTCACAAACTCAAATTTAGTTCTCCCACCTATGTGTGTGTGAAATTATTAATGTGGATCTAAATGTTATTTCTCCTAGTTTATTGTAGACCATTTTTATCTCAAGACAAAATGGGTCAGTCCCCTATAGTCAAAATATTGTATAGGGGATTTTTTTATAAATTCATGGGGTATGTTATTGTTCATTTGATGTCATTTCTATAGCATTCTAGCTTTGGTCATAGTCTAGCTTAGTTCTTGTGTCATTTAGTGTCTTAGGGGTCATATATGCAAGTGTCAAGTTTTCATGGTGTTGATATAGTTAGGATCATGTAAAGGGTCCATACAAGACTCAAGAAGATAATTCAAGATTTCAAAAATCAAGCAGTGGCTTAGGAATTAGCTTTGGTAAATTAGGTCGTTACCAGGATATCTTTTAGAAGTGAATAGATTAGCTCACTTGTGTATTTTATAGATTCACCTCAAAAACCCTCATGAGCCAAGATATTATAGTGCCATATTTTTCTTCATACTAGGGACATGCTCTAAAAATGTAAAGTCTGCGTGAGCTTCTTAACTCAAGTTATGAGCATTCAAAGTTAGACCTGTAGCATATGATGTTCATGCAAATGTCAAGTTTGAGTTCCATAAAGTAGTCATTTGGGTTCAAAATCCCTTAAAAGGTTTAAAGTTGATCAAGATATAATGGTCTACATCAATTCACATACTGATAGTACAAATCTAATGATTCATGCTAGGGTTAAACACATCAAAAGGTCCTAAGGTTAAATCCCTTAAAAGGTTACAAGTTGGACAAGATCTAATGGTGTAGGTTCATCAAGCAAATGATCCAATGTTGTGAGGTAACTGATAAGGAGGTAGGCCCAATCTAGATCAATGATTAGCACTCACTCATACATTTTAATCTGATGGTGTGAGAGGATTCAAAAGGTTAAAGAGATTGAGAAGCCATCATGTGACACAAACATAAAAAATGATAGACTAATAATAAGATCCTCAAATCAATGCATGATTAACAAGTGGCATGAGCACATTCTTCATGGTAGGAAATCAATGGACCACATTCATTCGTAATAAAGAGATTAATAATGTGTAGAAGGTCTAAAGGTTAAGATCTGACAATGGAGATCTATGAGGCCAATGGGAATAAAGATAGCTAGGAGAATTTTGATTGGTTTGAATTAGTTTTTGATTTAAAAAGTCAAGCCAAGGAGCCATTTTTTACCAAAGCAAGTAGGTCTTACAAGATCATAGTTACACCATTGAACCTTGGCTAAACTCCATTAAAGGGACACAATGATGTATCCAAGGTGATCAAGAACATAAAGGGATGACATTAAACCTTAATATGGACCTCTAGTTTGACATTTTATAGCTTGTAGGATTTTTTATGCGACTGTGTTTACCATTCTTAGAAGGACCTATGCATATGGTGAGCTATTAGTTCCTTCAAGGATAGAATGGGTCTATGTGGACCTATTTGGATTAAGAAATGGATACATTTAGTCTATAGGTCCCATTGACATAATTACCATAGGAAAACCAATAGTTTGAGATTGATTTTCCATCTATAGTGGACCTAGGAACATGGGGACAAGTTTGAGCATGATCCAATTTGAATAAGAGCTAGCATTTCAAAGAATGCCATGAAGGCATACACATACACCCTAAAAATTTCATCTCCAGGACCAACTACATTAAAAGGACCCTTCTCTCCACTTTTGCACACCATGATAAACCAGTTAGGATCAACTAACAATAAGATAAAGTTCTAACATAGGGATCTGATTGTTATAACTACATTGATGCTAAGACCCAGCTCAAAATAACTTGATCACACCATTACAACCATTAGGGAGCATCAATGAGGGAATAATGTAACTATGCAATAGATTGAAGTGGCCTGGACCAATCAAGAAGCTTGAATGAGCATAATTGCAAAAGAAGTTATAACTATGGTTCAAATGAAGTTGAACTTATTTGATTCCCCTTTGGACTTATTTTTCCCCACTTCTCTCTCAAATGATATAAGAAGCTACCATTTTTGCCTTTGTAACATAGTTCCACTCCATGTATGGCAAATCCCTACTAGAATGATGTCATATTTTTCCTTTGAACATTAATTCAAATCTTATTTTGAGTTTTTAAACAATTATCTAAGTGTGCAAGTGATGTATGGTGATGCAAACTGATAATTATCTATCCTTTCTTACCTTATCCTTTCATGTTTATGTAAAATTTCCTATTCTAATAGGTCATATTAAATTTTGTCAAGTGCATGAGCCTATATTTTAAGTGGTTAATGATCCTTAATGTCTACAACTATCATATGGTTCACCTACCTTGCATATCTCTCATGTAACTCACCTCCATATTGAAATACTCATATTAGAATCCATAGGACTTGGGAGTTAGTTTATGTGCCTTATTTCTTAGTGCAAGAAAGTATGTTGGTCAAATAGAAAACATCTTGGTGCATCACCACCTTAGATTAAGTTCATTTCATGTAAAATCTAACTCTTTTCCCCATAAGTAACTATTTAATTAGGTGTGAGTATTTCAAGATACATTCAAAGAGCTAGCCCTCAAATCTAGAGGCTCATTTCCAATATAAGTTAACCCCATACCTAAAAAATTTCCCATGTTTCCCAAATTTGGAAGAGGCTTAAACACCCTCTTTTAGGGTGCAATATTTGGTGACAACAGTTCTATCACACTTGGTGGAATGCAATACAAGAGAGTGTAAAGATTATTGGTGTGTCTTTCCTCTATCAGCTTTTGGAAGCAAACAACCTAGCACCAATGGTGACTCCAAATTATAAATTTTTGTTGTAATTAGTTTAAGTATCTTTAATTTAAATTTTTTATCATTTTTTACATCTCATTAGATACATAAGGTCGATATGAATAGCTATTGTAAGTACTCCTACCATGGACCTCCATGCCAGCCTTGCTATGAACCATAATATACTCCCCAATAGTCCTATCAAAATGGCTATCAAAACTATGATCCTTGACATCCCTATAATCATTTAATTCCCCCCATTTAGACACCATGTTATTAGATAGCCCTGTGAGGAAGGCTACCAAGATCCATATCAAGAAATGCCTCCCTATCAATCCCAATATGAACCCTCTCATTCATACCATGATGCTTATGAACCTCAAGATTACTCCTATGAGACTTGTCATGAGGAACAAGAGGTTTCTATGGATTATATATCAAGGTATCAAAATGGAAGAATTGAACTCCTACAATCTAGAATACAACAAAATGAAGATGGTCTTGATCCTCATCATTACCCTCCTCCTCCTTCACTTTTTCCATCTTAGATAAAGTCTTTGTTGACATCCATACCATAGTTACTAGATAATGAATATGAAATGAGTACTTTAGATGATGATTATGATGTGTTCCCTGATCATCTAATGAAATTTTTGAGAATTACTACCCAAGGTTACACGTAAAATTTATGGATGTTTGAAGATATATAAGGAACACAATGCAAGATCAAGGAGCAAATGGACTTGGCAAAGAAGTGTCTTCAATGCTCAATAGATAGGTTAAGTATGTAGGAGGATAAATATCCAAAAAATAAACATGTAAATGTTGAATAAACTTAGGGAGACTATTGGCAAGATGTAACTCCTACTTATGTAGATGTTCATCCTTCTTATCAGTATAAGAATTCACATACCTATGATCTTACTAGTGTTTTTCTATTTCTTAAATCCACTCACAACCTTTCTCCTACTCCTCACACTTCATCTCCAACCCATAAACCATCTACTAAATCTCATATTCCAGCTCCTTCACATGAGGCCATCTTGAGAGAAGAAAGTGAAGAGGAATAAATCTAAGCCAAGGTTACCAAGAGCATGTCATGAATTACTATGAGGAGGAAATCACCATAGGGCCTCCCTTTGGTGACTGCAAGTGTAATCCTACCTTCTTAGATGAAAATAAACATATTGAAGATCTTATTACAGCTATCCATGAGGAATGTGGCCAAGATTTGAAGAGAGAAGAGTTTGAAGAAGACTCCATGTCTAACCATGAATTTGTAGATGATCATTTTGTAGAGCAAAAAATTACTCTACATTTTATTCTAATTTTTAGTTGTGCACTACAAAATTTTGTCCCCACATACTTTGGTCTGAGATGGTGAAGTTTTGAAATAGAGCACAGGTGCTAATTTTCCTTTTGATTCATTTTTGTCTAAGTGTCAAAGTCAAGTGAAAGTTACCAAGTGTCATCGTCTGAGGCACTTTCCATAATTTTAGTAAAGTAGCAGAGATTGCCATGTACCTCATAGCAACTCAACAGAGCATGACAAGTGTCAACATCTACATTTCATATCAGCATCCACGTTCTAAATCTCTTTTTAGTAGAAGGTTTCAAAAGCTAAGTATCAAGATCAAGCGGAAAGTACCAAGTGGCACTTGCAAAAGGTGTCAATTTTGCTTTTCTAAAAGAGATGAAAGATGCCACGTATCCCAATAGAAGAGAGTGGAAGCCACCATGTGTCGAGATCTGAATTATCTTCATTTTGCTTCACTGATATAACAAAGACTATGGTGGGTCTTAAGTGTTGTTTTTGAAGCAAGCAGAATCCACCAAGTGTCGATATCCATGTAAATATGAAATGAGACTTGATTGTTTCTATGATATAAATAGAGTAAAGTGGAGATTGTCATGTGTCACCTTCTACAATTTTTTAAAAGGATAGCTAAAAGCAGTGGAGACCACCACATAACCCCAGATAAGTAGCGGAGATTGCCACCTATCCCTGTGCCCCTTTTAAAGTTACTCAGGTAAGAAATGTTGTGGTTCTTATTTATATTAAATTGTTAATGTTTTGAGGAAGTGGATTGCGATAGGTGTCAAAGGTAGAATGCTCATAAGCAAAGACACAAAAGGAGTATAATTTACATGAAAAATGTCGCGTGTCTTTGATAAGTGCTACAAAAACTTCCAAGTGTCATCCTCTGATGTCTCCTAAAGTAATAAGAAAGTTTTCAAGGAATTGGCTAAGTGTTATCTAGCGTTAAGAGAAGCGAGCGTCCTGCAATTTATTTCAGCCAATGAACTGCTAGAAGATAAAGCATTTTAGAATCTATAAAATATCTTTTGTTAGACACTTCTAGTTTGGTTAGATTTCAGTTAGGCCATTAGATTGGGAACAAACAGACAATCTGGAGTGAATCCAAGGCTATAAATAAGGGTACAGAGATCACCAAAAAAGGAGGGAGGATACCAAAGAGAATTTTAGGAGAGAATTATTGTTAAGAGTTTAGACTTTCTAGAGCTATGACTAGGAATATCATTTGATTTTGTTCTATCTTCTTAAGTTGGAGGGTTTATGTAACTGTGCATGTTTTTGTGCCTCTTATGTGACTAGTGAATTAATGAGAAGATTGAATCCTATGCCTTTGTTGATATTTTATGTGTCATTGCAAAAGTAGTCTAGGCTGTGTTGTCAAGAGTTTAGACATTCTAGAGCTGTGATTAGGAATGTCATTTGCCTTTGTCTCATTTTCTTGAGTTGAAAAGGCTATATAACTGTGCGTGTTTATATGCCTCTTATGTGACAGGAAAATTAAAATAAGAAGATTGAACCCTGTGCCTTTGTTGACATTTTCTATATCACTACAAAAGTAGTCTATGTTGTGAGCCTCTGTTTCTAAAGTTTCTATCTTTTACATTAATCATGCACTTGTTTGCTCTTAAATGTAAATGAATATTACATATATTCTCATTGTGCTCAACATTAAGGTTGAATTACATTCAGGGGCATTGCCATAATTAGATTTTCTTTCTTGCATTTGTGTTTTTGTTAAAATTCATGTCCCTTTTCCTAGTATATACTTAATATAAAGAAGAACCAGCTTCTCAAAAATCTAGAGGTTGTTTCAAGTTGCAAGTCCCACATCTTGAAACTTCCCATTGTTGGTGTTAGAACAAGCACAATTTTAAATCATCAATAGTTTTTGGCATGCTCAGTGGGATGAATCTTTCAAGGAGTTAAATAATTTTTAGTGTGTTCTTCGGCCAACCAGACTTTGGAGGTTTTTATTTTATCAACACCAACGGTGACTCTGAGTTGAATCAGCTAGTTAAGCAGTCCTGGTATCATCAAGAAATCACCATTTGGTATGTATAATTTCATTACTCAAACTATGGGTCTTATGTTCCTTCATATATTTTTGATCAACCTAATCTCTTTGCCAATCAACCCATTTCCACCTTCAAACAAGCACTGCTAGGATATAAAAAGAATGTAGTAGAGCTTGACGCCAGAAGGGGATGCAGCCAAGAAATCCCTGATCATCTCATCCATCAAGTGAGAAATGCACTAGATTTGGTTAAGAGTGAATGGGCTCCCATTGAAAGAGCCAATTGGCAAAGGCTTACAAATGAGCTGTTGGATGTGTGTGGCTTGATTGCATTTTTAAAAGAGAAGCTGAGTATTCATGAGAGATAGCCTTACCAAGTCTATCAACCTACATATCCACTGCCACAAGTTTCATATCAGATATATGCAGCCCCTGCTCATGAGCCAAGTTGAACCTGTCAAGGTCCTTTCCCCAATAATGTCAAGTCTATGTTGGCAGCAAGGGAAGTGGAATCCAAATCCTCACTCCCCCCTCAAGCCCCTCCCACCGTTCCTCAAGAAGCTTCTTGTTTTTTATCGTAGCCTTCATACACTCCCCACTTCTATGATGATTCCTATGAGCTCCAAGAAAGACTCTTTCAAGAAAATCTAGCTAAGCAAATTGAGGAATTAGAGGCAAAGATGAGATTGCTTAGAGAAAGAGAGATAGATATTTTAGACCTTAGAGAGGAGCTTACACCAAATGATACCTCTTCTACCAATCCTCAGATCTCTCAACATGATGTCCAAATTTTGAGTTGGAAGAGGGAAAATCATGAACCAACTAGGGACCTTGAAGAAGATAAAATTGCTACCTCTTCCCAAGGGAAAAGTTTTGGTCACAAGGTCATGAGTTGGAAACAAACAATGGAATCATGGGGTAGAAAGAAGGAAGAGAAAGGTTCTGCTCAAAGCCTTGAAGAGGTTGAGGCTGCTCTCACTCATGATGATGATCAAGCAGAAGATCCTACATTTGAACACACCCCATTTACATTCCTCCAAGAGAGCTATCAAGCTACATTTAATATAGATGAATTGATGTACAAATGATAAGAAGAGAATCATTTGGTTCTAGCTCAAAAATTATCTCCTCTTTCGCATATGTGTAACCATTGTTAAGGTGTGGAGCTAAAAGCTTCAACTGTTTGCACACACATGAAGGAAGGATGCTGAAGAACCAGAGCCACCGGCATCGGCAGTATGACCGACATCGGTCAGATGCAGTGGAGAAGGAGACTGGCGATGGCAGGTAGTCGGCTGACGTCGGCAGCACCAGACAAGCAGGGACCGACGTCGATCACCTGTGCGGTCTAGAACTGCTGTTTACGAATAGTCAGTTAGTTAAACCGAGTGTTTGCATGCTAAGAGACTATTTTAAGTCGCGAGCTGTGTGTCTAATTTTAGTAGTTAGATGTCTATTTTTGTAACCATGGGATTCTATTTAAAGAACCATGAGGCATGTACTATAATTATCAAATTGATCAAGAGTATTGAAGCAAGCAAGGTCAAGGAGATCTACAGGTGTAAGGTCAAGGAGATCAGCTATAGCATTCAAGGAGGGATTGTAACTCATGTTTTAGAGTTGGTTTTGTGTTGAGAAAGAGAGAGAGGGAAGAAGGTCTTGAGGTGTGGAAAGCCTTTGAGGTGGAGGAAGAAGTGGCATCTTCCTTATTGTATTTTCTTCTAGTATTATCTAATACAATTGTGTGTATTGTCTCTCAAATTCTTTGCTGTCTCATGTTTCTAGTTTCTTAATCATTCTGGTATAATTTCCGTGTTCAATTGCTCATATATAAGTAATCAATGTGCTACCATTGGATAAGGGGCCTCCTAACAGTTGGTATCAGAGCTACGATTTGCAGGAAGCAGGTTGTTTTTGATTACAGGTCATTCACAGGGTTTTCTGATTGAGTGGGAGTTCAGCAATGGCAGAAGAAAGCAAGCTACGAATGGAGAAGTTTAACGACAAGAATTATCAACACTGGAGGATGCAGATTGAGGACTATCTATATCAAAAGGATCTGTACTTATCATTGGGTGGGGTTGCATGCAAGCCCATAGATATGAAGGATGAAGAATGGAGTGTTCTTGATTGGAAGGCTCTCGGTTCCATAAGATTGAGTCTTGGAGCTTCTGTGATTTCTAGCTTATCACAGTGCAAAACAATGGAAGAGTTGATAAAGTCCTTGGCAAATTTATATGAAAAGCCCTCGGCTTCTAATAAGGTATACCTTATGAAGCAACTATTTACTTTGCAAATGCAGGAAGGAGGTTCGGTACATACTCATCTCAGTGATTTCCATGGTTTGGTAAACCAATTAGCTTCAGTCAACATTGTTTTTGATGATGAGGTAAAGGCTCTCTTGATTTTATGTTCTTTGCCTGAAAGTTGGGACGGTATGGTTATGGCAGGAAGTAACTCTGCATCTGCTTCTAAAATCTTAAAGGTTGATGATGTTGTGAGTGTGATTTTGAATGAATAAATACGCAGGAGAAGCACAGGTGAATCATCAGGGAACGCTCTAAGTGCGGAAAGCAGAGAAAGGCAAAAGGAGAAGATTGAGCAAGGGAAATCAAGGTCAGGAAGGAGATCCGAGTCCAAAGGTATTACCTACTAGTTTTGTGGAAAGAAAGGACATACAAAGAAGGAGTGTTGGTTGAGAGATAAAGAGAATCAACATGCAGGTATTGAAGAAGCAAAGGATGCAAACATTGTGGTACATGATGCTCTCATACTTTCTTTGGATAGTCACGTAGGATCATGGATATTAGATTCTGGTTCATCTTTTCATGCATCCCCAAACAGAGATTTGTTTCATGAGTATGAATAGGGAGATTTTGGAGTGCTCTATTTAGGGGATGGTACACCTTGTCAAATACTTGGCAAAGGGAAAGTGCAGCTGAGATTGCAGATTGACAACACATGGGTGTTGAAGGAGGTCATGCATGTTCCAATTCTGAAGTAGAGTTTGATTTCTGTAGGAAGGTTGGGGGATGAGGGATGCACAATAACCCTCACAGCGGACTCTTAGAAGGTTACCAAGGGAGCACTTGTTTTAGCAAGAGGTAAGAAAGAAGGTACTCTTTATCTATCTACTTGTACCACTGATTCCACTTCTGGTGCAGATTCGAAGGTGTGGTTTAATAGGCAGGGTCACATGAATAAGAAGGGAATGGAAGTTCTTGACTCAAAAGGTATGTGTTCAAATTCAGAAGGCATGAATAGAATTCATTGCAGGAAAAGGAAATTTGAGGCTTTTGACAAGAACAGGGATGTCTTGGTGTTTTTGGAGGAGATGAAGGCCAGAGAACAGTTACAGGCTGTAAATAAATCTAAGCAGGGCAGCATGGATAGAGATTTGATCCAAGAAGAGCTCGCAGATGAAGAATTCATCACTCACGAGAACACACAGGCACCGATGTCGGTTACTTGGAACCGACGTCGGTCATCCATACACCGACTTCGGTCATGTGCAAACCAACAGGGTCGGTAGGTCAGGTAGGGGAAGTCCGATGTCGGTCATCAGGACCGACGTCGGCAGAGGGGACACCGGCGTCGGCCAGGGGTAACGACGTCGGTAGTCAGGGTCAGTGCAGGGAACTAACATCGGTCGGGAGCAGACTAGGAGTTGGCCGAGATCGGTCACTGGAACAGATGTTGGGTGGATCTATGAGTCTCAAACACCCATACAGAGGTCAGAAAAGGTATGTGAACCTCATATTCGTTGTTCACCTTCTTTATATTGCTTACTGATAGTCATGAACTAGGAAGACAGAGGAAGCAATGCAGGTAGAATCCAGAAACAGTGGGAGCTTGACATGGATGAGGAGTGTGAGTCCTTGGATTAAAGCCAAACAGGTATTTTTTGGTGGAGTTGTCAGCTGGATAGAGGGATGGATTCCCGTTTTAGAGAAGAGAGTGGATGGACATCTAAGACAGAAGGCTATGGTATATGGTCTTGAGTTAGCTGCAGGGCAATGGAGGTTTGACCATTGTATTTTATCTTTACCAGGTTGGATAATATTAGCTACATTATCCTAATACTGTATTGTGTTACTTTTTGCAGGGTTGCATATACAGGGAGTTTTCTGAGCTAAGGGTAGAGTTGGTTCAGAAGTATGTCATGAAGAATTTGGGAGCAGCAAAGTTCTTGTGGCATAGGTGACAGGTATAGCATCACAGGTTTGCGTGGTGGTTGGTCTTCAAGGGTGACTATGAAGAGGGATATAGAGCCAAAGGAACAAAATAGATGGTGTACAAGTACAGGTACAGGTTGCAACTGTTTATCTCTAAGTGGGAGATTGTTAAGGTGTGGAGCTAAAAGCTTTAACTGTTTGCACACACATGAAAGAAGGATGCTGAAGAACCTGAGCCACCGGCATCGACAGTATGACCGATGTCGGTCAGATGCAGTGGAGAAGGAGACCGGCGACGGTAGGTAGTCAGCTGATGTCGGTAGCACCAGACAAGCAGGGACCGGCGTCGGTCGCCTGTGCGGTCCAGAACTGCTGTTTACGAATAGTCAGTTAGTTAAACTGAGTGTTTGCATGCTAAGAGACTATTTTAAGTCGTGAGCTGTGTGTCTAATTTTAGTAGTTAGATGTCTATTTTTGTAACCATGGGATTCTATTTAAAGAACCATGAGGCATGTATTGTAATTATCAAATTGATCAAGTAAGAGTATTGAAGCAAGCAAGGTCAAGGAGATCTACAGGTATAAGGTCAAGGAGATCAGCTATAGCATTCAAGGAGGGATTGTAACTCATGTTTTAGAGTTGGTTTTGTGTTGAGCAAGAGAGAGAGGGAAGAAGGTCTTGAGGTGTGGCAAGCCTTTGAGGTGGAGGAAGAAGTGGCATCTTCCTTATTGTATTTTCTTCTAGTATTATCTAATACAATTGTGTGTATTGTCTCTCAAATTCTTTGTTGTCTCATGTTTCTAGTTTCTTAATCATTCTGGTATAATTTTCGTGTTCAATTGCTCATATATAAGTAATCAATTGTGCTACCATTGGATAAGGGGCCTCCTAACAACCATTAGTCTTCTTCTTTATCCCTTTTAAAAAAGGAATATATTTTGGAGGAAGCAAGTAAAGAGGAGTATACTCAATTCATGGCTAGTCAAGAAGATTTCATGAGTGCAGATGAGGAGGAAATCACCATAGGTACATCCTTTGATGAACAAAAGGACAAGTCACAAGCTTTTGCCTTAATCTCTGATGAGGAAGAGATAATTTTTGACTTTCTTCTCACTTTGCAAGAAGATATGGAGGAGCATGGACACTTCTTTGATCAAGTCATTAGGGCAGGTTACACTATTCTTCAAGGAGGCCATGAGCTGGCCAGATGTGGAGAAGACAACATTAAGACTCAAATAAGTATGTAGAGGGGATGCAAGCTTTCAAACTTATCCTTTCAAGAGGTTAAAGTCATCAAGGAGAATGATCATGCAATGGAACCTGAAAATGAGGTAGAAAGAGATAAGCTAATCAATAAGGTATATCCAAGGGTTTATGGTGATGAGCCAACAACCATCGATTTCTTGATGAGACATGCCAATATGAAGAACTAGCATTTGACAAGCTTTCAAGAACAAGAAGAGTATGTATATAGTGGAAACATGTTTGACTCTAATTCACTCAGATGCAGGCCAATCAAGGTGGCAAGCAGGATGAGCAAGTCACTAGAGCTCCATCCCATTAAGCCATTTGTCTAGCACCATAAGTCTTCTCACCATGAAGGAAACTTTAGAAATTTCCCTTTTGATCTAGGAGGGAGGCAAATATACCTGGTTAGCTATATATAGTAGTTTGCTTTTAGTTTTGTTTCTCCATTTTACCATTTTTTCTTTCCCACTCTCTCTTTTAAATAAGTGTTCTTTGAGCATGTGGCCGCAGCTCAGAATATTTTCAAAATTTTCAAGACTCTTGACACATTAAGTCTCTCTCAAATCTCCATAATTCCCTAGATGTGTCTGATTCATCAATACCAGAAGTGGAAGTTGTTTTGATCCAGCTTGAATTCCAATTAAAGGTTGAAGTTCATATTTTGCAAATTTTTCACACAAAGACATCATTAACCTTGATTTAGCTTTCTAAGAGTTGCAAAATAAGCAAGGGATATTTGATGTTGAATGGTCTATTTATTAGATGGCTTTACTAAAGTTGTGATTGTTGCCACATTTTTATATGCAAGAAATTGTGGTTTCTTTTTTAGCAGGCTCAAAAGTCCTTGGGGTCACCAATAACTATAGAGAAAAAAATTACTCTATGTTTCATTCTAATTTTTAGTTGTACACTAAAAAATTTTGTCCCTGCATACTTTGGTCTGAGATGGCAAAGTTTTGAAATAGAGCGCAGGTGCTAATTTTCCTTTTGATTCATTTTTGTCTAAGTGTCGAATTCAAGCAGAAGCTACCAAGTGTCATCATCTGAGGCACTTTCCATAATTTTAGTAAAGCTGTATAGATTGCCACGTACCTCATAACAACTCAGTGGAGCATGACAAGTGTCGGCATCTGCATTTCATATCGGCATCCACATTCCAAATCTCTTTTTATCAAAAGGTTTCAAAAGCTAAGTATCAAGATTAGGTAGAAAGCACTAAGTGGCAATTATAAAAGGTCTCAATTTTGCTTTTCTAAAAGTGATGGAAGATGCCACGTATCCCAGCAAAAGAGAGCAAAAGACACCACATGTCGAGATCTGAATTATCTTCATTTTGCTTCACTAATATAACAGAGACTGTGGTGGGTCTTAAGTGTTGTTTCTGAAGCAAGTAGAAGCCGCCAGGTGTCGATATCCATGTAAATATGAAATGAGACCTAATTTTTTATATGATATAAACAAAGTAAAGCAAATATTTCCATGTGTCACCTTATGCAAGTTTCTAAAAGGATAGCTAAAAGTAGCAGAGACCACCACATAACTCCAGATAACCAGCAGAGATTGCAACCTATCCTTATGCCCCTTTTAAAGTTACTCGGGTAAGAAATGTTGTGGGTCTTATTTATATTAAATTATTAAGGTTTTGAGGAAGCAGATTGCAATAGGTGTCAAAGGCAGAACACTCATAAGTAAAGACACAAAAGGAGTATAAGTTACGTATAAAATGTCATGTGTCTTCGATAAGTGCTATAGAAACTGCCAAGTGTCATCCTCCAGTGTCTCCTAAAGTAATAAGAAGGTTTTCAAGGAATTGGTTAAGTGTTATCTAGTATTAAGAGAAGGGAGCATCCTGTAATCTATTTTATCTAATGAACTACCAAAAGACAAAGCATTTCAAAATCTATACACTATCTTCTATTAGACACTTCCAGTTCAGTTAGATTTCAATTGGGTTGTTAGATTGGGAACAAGCAGACAATCCAAAGTGAATCTAAGGCTATAAATAAGGGTGTAGAGATCACCAAAAATGAGGGAGGTTACCAGAGATAATTTTAGGAGAGAATTATTGTTAATTGTTTAGACTTTCTAGAGATGTGACTAGGAATATCATTTGCTTTTGTTTTATCTTCTTAAGTTAGAAGGTTTATGTAATTGTGTGTGTTTATGTGCCTCTTATGTGACTAGATAATTAATGAGAAGATTGAATCCTATGCCTTTATTGATATTTTATGTATCACTACAAAAGTAGTCTATGATGTGAGCCTCTGTTTCTATTGTTTCCATCTTTTACATTGATCATGCACTTGTTTGCTCTTAAATGTAAATGAATCTTACATATAGTCTCACTGTGCTCAGGATTAAGGTTGAATTACATTCAGGTGCATCACCATAATTAGATTTTCTTTCTTGCATTTGTGTTTTTGTTAAAATTCTTGTCCCTTTTCCCAGTATATACTTAATATAAATAAGAACTAGCTTCTCAAAAATCTGGAGGTTGTTTCAAGTCGCAAGTCCCACATCTTGAAACTTCCCATTTTTGGTGTTAGAACAAGCACAATTTTAAATCATCAACACATTTCAAGAATGAAGTTGAGTGTACTATCAAGGATGAAGGTCAAATCACTCCTCAAGAGGTTTCAGTCCTAAGAGAGTCTCATGAGACCAAGGTAGATGAAATAACTCTTGAAGATTATGTTCATGAGGAAGATGATTTATAGTAGAAGTTCAATGTTGTATGCAAAAGATTTTATAAGTTGGGTAAATCTCTTCCTTCTCCAAAATATTGCTTATATGATGAAAAGATTTTGAATGAGTCTAATAAATATTATCATGCAGAAAAGTGTTCTACCAACCATAAAAATGAAGGTCATTCTACTAATCAAGAACCTACTACTATGAAGTCATTGGATGATGTTTTTGCCCAAGAATTTATTATCATGGATGATGAAATCAAGGTAGATGTTGAGGTTTCTCAAGGATATTCAAGAGATCTATCTAAATTTGAATCATTTTAAAGATGTTCAAACATGGTGAAGTAAATCTTTATGATCCCAAACATAAAGTACATTATATCAAGGAGAGAAGCAAGGTTGAGAAGACTATCATATCTTTCAACTTTCACATTAAGATCCAAGTACATGACAAGGTGAAAAAAGAGTCTTTCATGGAGGATAGTGACCAAGATTGGGAAGACTATGCACAACTCCATGATAAGCTTTAAGAAATTTTAACTAAAGAGAAACCCAATCTTATTGAGGACACTATGGAAACTAAAAAAGATATCCTTGTTCAACCACCATTAGAGGTCATAGTTGAGGAGCCATATGGGAAAGTTAAAACTATTGGGATGCAAGAAGAGTTCATTTCCATGGCTAGCCTATTTTCATCTACATGGTTCTCATCAAACATCATGCCCATGAAGTTGGTAAATGCCATAAATAATATGGAGGCATCAATGCCAAGGATCAAAAGGCTACTTGTCTCATTCAACCCCTCATGTCATAAATCAATAGATTTTTCAAACTTCCCCTTTGCTCCTATTGGAATTTTTCATCTTAGGTTAGTTAGTGCTTGAGTCAATTTCTTTATGTGTGTGTTTCCTTTCTTAATTGTTTGTGTGTTCCCAAAGTGATCATGAAGCATAGGTGTGTTTTTCTTAAGTTTATTATCTTATGTGTTACTTATTATTTTTTTCTATCATTTTTGTGTGTTTTCAAAGGCAATTTGTATGTGAAACCTGATGTACATGTGACTCCAAAGCCCAATAGATAGGATTAGGTAACTAGTCATTGTATAGAAAGCATGCCACCCTTGGTAAATCACCAAATATGTTGACCATTTTTACCTTAATCCAAAATGGGTCAACCCCCTATATTCATAATCTTGTATAGGGGATTTTTTTATAATGTCATGGGGTATGTTATTCATTTGATGTCATTTCTATGCCATTCTAACTTTGGTCATAGTTCACTTAGTCCTTGTGTCATTTGGTATCTTAAGGGTAATTTTAGGATTACATATGAAAGTGGTAGGTTTTTATGGCATTTATACATTTAGGATCAAGGAAAGGGTCTACATAGGCCTTAATAAGTTCATTTGAGATTTCAAAAATCAAGAATGTGGCTCAGGAATAAGCATTGGTAAATTAGGTCATCACCAGGATGTTTTTCAGAAGTGAATAGACCAACTCACTTGTGCATTTTATAAATTCAACTCAAAAAATCCTCATGATATAAGATATTTTATAACCATATTTTTCTTCATACCAGGGACATTTTCTACAAATTTCAAGTCCATGTGACCTTCCTAGCTCAAGTTATGAGCATTCAAAGTTGGACCTATAGCATAATACATTCATGTTAATGTCAAGTTTGAGATTTATAAATTAACCATTTGGGTTTAAAACCTTTAGAAGGTTTAAATTTTATTAAGATATAATGGTCAACATGAGCTTGCATACTGATAACACATATTTAATGAATCACATTAAGGTCAAACATGTCAAAAGGTCCCTAAGTTAAAGCCCTTAAAAGGTTATAGGTTGGATATAAGATCTAATGATGTAGGTTCATCAAGTAAATGATCCAATAGTGTGAGGTGACTGACAATAAGGTGGGTTCAATCTAGATAAATGATCAGTTCTCACTTGTACATCTTGATCTGACAGTGTGAGAGGAGTCAAAAGGTCAAGGAGATCAAGAGGCTACCATGTGGAACAAGCACAGAAGCTGAAAAAATAACAACAAGATCCTGAGATCAATGCATAATTGACAAGTGGCATAAGAACATTGTTCATGGTAGGAAATCAATGGACTACATTCATTTATACCAAGGAGATTAACAGCATGTAGAAATTCAAAAGGTTTAAGATTTGATAGTGGGGATCTATGAGGCTAATCAGAATAAAGATAAGAGCATTTTTATTGGTCTGAGTTATTTTTTGATGTTCAAAGTTGAGCCAAGGAGCCATTTTTTACCAAATCAAGTAGGTCTTTTAGGATCATCATTTTTCCATTGAATCTCACCTAAATGACATTAAAGGGACACATTGATACAACCAAGGTGCTCAAGAACATAAAGCTTAATATTGACCTTTTGTTCAATATTTTATATCTTACAGAGTTTGTTCTATGACTATGTTCATCATTCTTAGAAGGAACTATGCGTATGGTGAACTCTTGATTCCTATAAGGATAGAATGGGTCTATGTGGACCTAATGTGGCTATATAGTCTATAGGTCCCATTGACATAATGACTATAAGAAAACCAATAGTCTGAGATTGGTTTTTCATCTATAGTGGTCCTATGAACATGGGGACAAGTTCGATCATGATCTAGTTTGAACAAGAGCTAGCATTTCAAAGGATGCCATGAAGGCATACATGAAAATGAGATCACTTTTTTTAGTGAATGGGATGAAATAATATTCAAACTTATCATGCACATAATGAATTGACCTAAATAGATATATGATATTCTTTTGGGTCTTATAACACTGAGTCTCATATTAAGAAGTCTAGGTAAACCCCAATGGTTTCATCTCTAAGATTAATTGCATTAAAAGGACCCTTCTCTCCACTTTTTCATGCCATGACAAACTAGTTAGGAGTAATTAACAATAAGACAAAGTTATAATAGAGGGATCTAATTATTGTAATTGCATTGATGTCAGGACCCAACTCAAAACAATTTGATCCTATCATTACAACCATTAAATAGCATCAATGAGGGAATAATGTAACTATGCAATGGACTAAAGTGACCTAGATCAATCAAGAAGCTTAAATGAGCATAATTGTAGAAGTAGTTGTAATTATGGTTCAAATGAATTTGAACTCATTTGATTCCCTTTTTGACTTATTTTTTCCCACTTCTCTCTCAAATTCTATAAGCAGATGCCATTTTGGCCTTTGTAACATAGTTCCACTCCATGTATGGTAGAGCCCTGCTAGAATGATGTCATATTTTGCCTTTGAACATTAATGCAAATCTGATTTTGAGTTCTTGAAAAATTATCTAATTGTGCAAGTGATGTATGGTGATGCAAAGTGATAATTCTCTATCCTTTCTTCCCTTATCTTTTTATGTTTGTGTAAGATTCCCTATTCTAATAGGTCATATGAAGTGTTTTTAAGTATATGGGATTGTCTTTTAAGTCTAAAATGAGCCTTCATGTCTACAACTATCCTATGGTTCACTTACCTTGGATAGCTCTCATGCATCTCACCTCTATATTGAAATACTCATGTTAGAATCCATAGGACTTGGGAGTTAGTTTGTGTGCCTTGTTTCTTAGTGAAGGAAAGTATGATGGTCATATAGAAGACATATTAGTGTATCACCCCCTTATATTAGGTTCATTTCATGTAGCTTATAACTCTTTTCCCCATAATAAATTAGTTAAGTAGGTGTGATCATTTCAAGATACATTTAGGGAGCTAGCCCTCAAATCTAGAGGCTCATTTCCAATATAAGTACACCCACATACCTGTAAATGTTCCCATGTTGCCCAAATCTATAACAAACTTCAACACCCTATTCTAGGCTGCGAGATTTGGTGACAACATTTACCCTTGGCACAAACATGTAAAATGTAACAATACTTTAGATGTAACTTTAATGATTTATTGTCATCAATATGTAACTTTTGTATAAATCTTTTTATGCTAGAATGTTTGTCCTAAGTGTCACCTAGCAATTTTGTATATATAATAACCTTTTAAATTTTTTATTACAGACCTAATGGCATGAAAAATAGACCCAAATAACATTAAAGGGACCAAAATCAATGACTAAAAAGGGAAACTTGTCCAAAAGGAGAATAAAAATATAAAGGGTTAGGATTGACTATAATTGGTCAAGATAGATAGTTGATCTTGACCCTATAGTTCAATCCTATCCTAATATAAGCACAAAATCAAAATGGAAATAAAGGTTAGAGATCTATTTTTTTAAACATAACTCAGGTAACACATATAGGAAAAGGGCACCGCAAAATCATATAAAATCATATATTAAAATTAAAAAACATACAATACATGCACCACATAGTACTAAGTTATAAACTAACACCCATATAAGCAAAGTGGCTAAAAAACATTATAAAATAAGGCTTATGACAAATTTAGGTGTTTACACATGGTAATTTTGGTGAGTTAAACTATACACTAAAATTCTCATTTGTTGTTTACTTACATATATATGGAATGAATAAATGTGTGTAATTCATCATCATTCATTTTAGGTTTGACTACATGTCTAAAATGTGCTTCACTTCACATTTAGAATTAGGGTGTATGCATTTATCTAATATTATAATTGGTTGTGAATTAGCATGTACCAATTCTAGATGAAGATAACATTTTATTTTTAAAATATTAAAAAAAATACCATATGTTGTTTATGTACATATGTTGGGAATCAATAAATGTGTGTAATTCACCTACACCCATTTTAGGGTTGCCTACATATCTTAAATGTGTTTCAGTTGGCATTGAAAATCATGCTTCATGTAGTTCTCTTATCTTACAATTGGTTGATAATTAGCAGACATTTATTCTAGATTAAATTTTGTTTTATCCATTCTGTTTGAGAAATTATTTTTAAAGAGCTTTCTTTTTTTTAAAAAAAACATTCTATGTTGTTACCATAAAATTTTCAAAATCACAACCACTAAATCTTAATCAGAAGAAGATGCATTGAAAGTATATTTCACTTGTTATTTCTAGTGACTGCTTCATGTTTATGAAGGCATTTTTTAGGACATATATTGTTTGAAATATATTCTTTTTATTTGGGCCACTCATAAAAATGAATATCATCAACATATGTACATATACACATTTAAATATATGTGTGTGTGTATACATATATATACATATACACATATATATGTAAACAACTAAAGTGGAAACTAGACACACTTATGTATGTCTTGAGATACATATAAATACATATATCAACATATGAAATCTATCTTTCCATCCATTGTAAACTCAACATCAAATTTCATTGACTTAGAATACATATAATAGTTTTGTTGACAAACACTATGAGTTTACCAAAAATACATATAAATTTTGAATTTTGATTTAAACACATGACCTACCATTTATTAGTGCAAGCCTTTACCAACTCAGATGCAAGGAAATAGGTGAAATTAACTAATGTGCACTATATATATATATATATATATATATATATATATATATATTTGTTTTTGTTTTTGTTTTTTTTTTTGTGTGTGTGGGTCTTCCCACATACCTAAGTACATTGAGGTACCTCTTTATCCACTACCATTTTTTTGGTATTGAAACCCTAATTAACGTAGCTTTATCATTAATAATGTTACATTTATGAGGACTTGAAATTCAAACCCTAATCAACTTCTTCGATATTAAAAATTCTTAACATATTTGATGGGTTTTTAATGGTTAGTATATAAAATGAGAAATTTGCAACATATTTTTACTAAAAAGGTAAAGTAGAGGGAAAGATGAATGGGAAAAATGTAGTGGTCAAATAAATTAATTCTCCACCATAACAAAATAATTTACTGCATCACTTCTAATCATATTTCCTTTCTCCTCCCATTTTGAGTTATTTCCTATGTAATAATATGTTTCCATGATTTCTTGTGTTCATTCATTTGATTCATTAAATTCATATTGTGCCTCACCCTTGCTTCAAACTTGATTCAAATTGGTTTTCAAACTTGATTTAGTAATTAACAAATTAATAAAATCTTATAACACTCAAATCAAGGAGTATTCTAAATAAAATTAACTTGGAAGATTTTTTTTTTATATATAAATAAATTCTAATACAATCACACAATTTAAAACAAATTCATGACCGATGTATTCAAAATTATTTGACATTGAAAATTATCATTAAACAGGGGGCTACAATTCCTAATTTTAATGATTTGGTTGCACCAAGAAAATAAAATGACACAAACAGGTTGTTTTATAAATTAACACCTAAAGGCCAAATTAGAAAAAATCAAATATAAAATAGCATTTACTTATATGCTTTAATCATTTTTTTTTGACAATACTGATTAGAGAGCTCACACTTATTGAAAACAATTATTTTTTCATTAAAATTTTGACATATTAAAAATCATATGTTCATAGCCTTTGGTATTTAAAAAATTGATATTACAAATTTTCATAAACATTAAGGGTAATATACCTCTATAACTCATAACATTTATTAGAGATAAAAATGTTTTTAATCACATATGACATTTCAATCACATCTTCACCAGTGTAATTTCCATTTTCTACCAAACTCTAAAAATATATTAAATATTCATGTTGAATATGCCTTTTAAATAAATTTAGACTTTTCTAACTATAAGTAGTTCATTTGACCTTTTGAGTCATTGCATGCTAACTAAATTAAAATAAAAATTGTCATGATTTAATTAGCACAAGTCATCCCACTGACAATGGAAAAATCTAAAGTAGATAGTGTTGATATAGGTTTGTGTATCCACTTTAATAAATGATGGGTAAAACCCTCTCATATTAGAATCATAAAATGTAACCTAGGGCATGAGTTTTAGGTATGTAGTTTTATAGATAACCAAGTAGATGAATAACGTGGTTATTATATGTTCAATAAATTATTCCTTGTCAATGAATGGTTATAGGAACAGATTGACTAGTCTTTGTCTTTTCCTAATAATTTTTCTAGCCTATCTAAGTTGTATTATATGTATGACAACTCTAGGATCAAAAAAATTTAGGTCATCATATGATTAGGCAATTACATTATTGTATTTTTTGTAATAAAGTTTTTATTTTTTCCTTATTAAAACAAACTAATCCAATAGTAACATGCCAAGGGTATTCTTTTTTACCTAAATTTATTGGGGTGAACCCTTGTTTATCAATTTTTATTTGTCTTTGATTTTTAGCATGTTTATATAGGTCAAAAATTATTTTGGGATCCGATTCTCTTTGGGTTGGAAAATATCATCATCTCCTATTCCATCTCTATCAGTTAGGTCTAAGTCATTTTCATCAATAATTTACAATTTAAATACCCATGTGTTATTCATAAATTATATGATTTTTTTATCATCATCAAACACTTGTAAATTATCAATGTTGTTAGGAACTAAAGGACATGAAATAAGCTCAACATAAAACCTCTACAACTTTGTTTCCTAAATAAGAATATTTTTTACAAAAAAATATAATAAAACAATTTGTAGTTTGGTTTTGTTCTCTAAGAACATGTATGATTTTGAAATCCTCAAATGATTCAAGTAAATCCCTAGATATATGTTTTTATTTATTCAATTATGAAAATTTTCATTGAAATTTACTCCTCACTTGATTTACTACTAATTTAAAATTACCATAAACTAGGAGCTTTCTAATGTTATGTTTTACGGGTGAACTACATGCCTAAAATAAAATATTCACACTTAGCAAGGTTTTTATTACATGAAAATTATAATTTTTAATCAACAAGTCATTTCTTCCCATAAGGTTCAAATATTAAAAAAAATCCTACACCTAAGCCTTGTTTCAAACATGCTTCATCAAAATACATTATCCAAAGTCTAGATAGGTTAACACATTTTCTTTATTATGAATATATTATGTGGTGAGAGTGTAAATAATTTTAGATGAGATGAAATTTATATTTATATTTTTTTCATTATATTTTGTGATCGCGTATTTCATTATATTATATCTATCTACTCTAATTTTATTGGATACACCTTTCCAAGGCAACCACATATGAGAACAATCATTATCCATATAACCATTGAGTGTTTTCAACCAATCACAACTTAGAAGTAAGCCATAATATTTATGTATTTTAATCACCTAGATATATATAAAATAAATCATGTTGAGTTTTATATTTAGTTTCATGTAGACATTGAATAATTCCCTTACAACCAGGACTTTTATTTTGTCTAACTCAAGTACAACCCTTTTATATTTCAATGGAATCAAGCCTAGTTTTTTATAAATTCATACATGCATAACATTAGTTGAGGATCCATAGTATACTATAAAAATGTGTATATTGATTCAAAATATCCTCACATTAATAAAAATGGGAGAACCTCACTCTTATTATTAAGAATTACTACATTTTTCTGTACTAATTTTTGCTTTCCCAGTCCAAGTTTTTCAGTCAATGATTTCAACAATAAATCATGTTGTTTTGTAATTTGGTATAATTAATGAAAAGTGATATATTTTAATATTATTCATATCTTACACTATATTATATCCACATTTTTTTAGGTTTATTTGTGTATCTATTTGAGGACATTGATCATTCCCATTTTTAGGAGGTGAATTATTTTTTGATTTTGGATCTAAGGGGGTAAAATTGTTATTTGGAAGAGTGTAAGTAGCAATAATATATTTTTGTGGCCTAATTATCAAGGAATTTTTATTCCTTTTATATTTTTTAAAATCATGAATTTATTTAGTGTTTCCCTCATGTGCATTGTCCTCTTATTTTGGGAAATCATAAGTTTCAAAAATCATAGTTATACTTGGTGTGGTGGATATGCTTGGAATAATAGAATGATTGGGAACTAATTCATACACTTCCAAATCCTTTTGAAATATTTCAAGGTAATAAAAAAATTAATACAATCTAATTCCCCATATTGAGTTGTGTTATGCACCCTACACCAATTAAGTATAGCTAAGTTACAAATATTGATTTTAGATAGTTTATTCGGTGAAGGATCAAGGTTTTGTTCAATTTATTAAAGGAAAAATTTTACTTCTGATACATGTAATTTTGGTTTTAACCTTCCCATTTAATATTTTTAGTTTGTTTCTAAATATTTAATAAATCACTACCGATTTTTTAGACCATGCATTGGATGGCATCAAGTTCTCTCTTTGTCTAATCTTTTGGCACAATCTAGGTAGTATTATTATTGACCAAGGCTAAGGCTTGATTCAATTTTTTTGATTGGTATTAATATCCAAATTTTATAGGAACCTTATATTCTATTTTGGATCTACATGTCTCAAAGGTAACTAGTTGAACACCTGGGTAGAGTTAGCTCCAAGAAGATTTTGGCTGGCATTAGGAATAAGATTTAAATCTATGAGATTTGGATTAACATTTACAGTAGCTAAAACATGATATCCCTAAGGATTCAGTCATATATATACATTAATGACCTCTTCATAGCCATCTATAATATTATGTATGTTCAAGGACTTAAGTAGGAAGATATATGTGATAACTACTAGATTTTTTTGTACATATCAAGTGATAACATGATATTTCATCTATTTAATGGAGTATCACTATTGTATGTATTATAAAATATTTAATTGGTTCATTAGAATCTCTATGTAGCCTTCAAAATGTTTTTATAAAACACCTAGATTAGTGACTTGTCCAAATTAGGATATAAAATCATCATTAAATTATTTCCAATTGGTAATTGATTTTTCTAGAAGGTTAAAAAACCAATCATATGTAACATATTTTAAAATAAAATAGAAAAATTATGCATGAAACATTATCATTAATGACATTAAGAAGTAGCAAAGAATATTTATATGAATTTATGTGTTCTTCAACTATTCATCCCCCACCAAGAGTGAATAAAGGAAAGTATTTCTCCAAATTTATTGGTAGGTCATGAGCGTCTCCATGCACATTAATGATTGATCCTATAATCTAGGCCATTTTTCATGTTAACAAGGTTTCAAATTGGTTAATGAACTTGGTTGTGTTATTGAAATTATTGGTATTCCCTTATCATTTATGGGCCGATGGTGGACCTTTAAAGGTGGTAAAAATAACAATCCTGACTCAAATTTGGTTCTATTAAATCTTCATGGAAAAGCTAGTGTTATTTTTTTAGATAGGTTTTTGATTTTAACCAAAGCTCCAACTGGTCTAGAACATAATTAGGGGCCTAGATCCCTAAGTGAACTTCTATCACATGTACCATATTTATCCACAACAACCATAATTTTTCCAAGAATACTGATAATGACCACAATTGGCATAAGAATACTAATGATCAACCACAATTGGCCCAAGATTACCAATAATTGACCATAATCAGCCTAAGATTACCAATGAGCAGCCACATCTGGCCTTTGATACCATATTAATATTTGAACCTAATTGGTGATTGAAACAACCAAGTAACTTTAACAACTCACCCACATCTCATTGGTGCAAAGCTAGTGTTCTAAAAATTCATATGATTATGCTTATTTATTAAAATACTATGGAGTGACCTCCTTCTAGTACCAGCTAACCTATTGATGTAGTTTTATGTCCTAACTCTAACAGGATGATGGGATTAATTACTCTCATTTTAGGATTGGTGGTTACCCAATCCAAGGCATGAGTTACGAGTATTCAAAATTTAAACTAACCGCATAGTCGAGTAGTGGTTAGAACAATGTGGTTATTTCTCACCCTTATATACTTAAAACTTCCAATATACTAACATATTCTACAACTAATTGACTATTTATAAAACTAGAATGAGATAATTCACATATGAAATTATACTAAGGTGGTATGGATTTGATGTAGGTTCATGGTTTGAAAAAGTTAAGGTAAATTAGGGAATGAAATAAATATGTCATGTGTTAGAAATAATTAAATCCTTTAGGCAAATAATAAAGTTTTAGGATGGAAATTTTAAGAGATTTATTATAATGTATCCTAACATTGTGTGTGTTAACATTTCAAACCTAGTGTTTTCCTATGTAGGGAAGGCAACATGAGGATATACTAGGCTGACAATAGTGTTAACACTAGAAAGGGGTTCGATAGGAAAAATAGTGCTTATTGGAGAGGGAGTCCTAGTGAAGGAGGGAAAAGCATAATTCCTTAGGAATTGGGTCTTGATAAAATAATGGTGGTGATTGTCGAGTTGTAAGGGATTATAACACCTGAGACATCAAGGAATTTTAGGATATCAAATGATAAACATGATTCCTCCCCTTTTAGGGATTTTTTAAGTTTGGTGGTTTAGAAAGGTTTACAAGGTGCATAAAGGTGTCAAACACTTTGTTGAAGTGTAAATTCAGTTAGAGAGGATGGAAAAACTATTAGTGAAGCACATGGGTGCTACAAAGACAAATATTTTACTATCCTTTATGGATGAGGAACTTTATGAGGTTTTCAAAAATGAGGATTAGTTCAGGCCAAGGGAATAATTTGTATATTTGATCATTTCTAGCTAAGGAAACCTAATATGAATAATTAGGTTTTAAATTCATAGCAACCATTAATGGAGGGTAGGTTAGAGATTTACCCCTACACTATGTATTTTTTTAATTTTGGTTTTTAATAGCCTTAAAGACCAAAGCAAGGTTTTCTAAGCCAAGATATAGAACTAGGACCAACATTTTCTCTTTATAAATCCTTTAGTCCATTTTTTCAATACTTTTTTTAGAATCCCTCACCATCAGACCCATTTAGTTTAGATTGTTGCACCTTCCTATTAAGTTTTAGGATGATTCTTGCCTTTAAATAAATGTTGGTGCCTTGAGTGAGTTGTTGGAGGTGGATTATTCTACATCAAATTTTTCTCATTCCATTTTAGCATGTATCCTTATCTACATGGATATTTCTCAAGACCTTCCAGTGGCCATCATGCTAAAGGTTAAGGACTGGTGGTGGATTTTAACCCTTGATATTGAGGGGTTGCCTTTCAAGTGTTTTAGGTGTTTTGAAAATGGTCATTTGGTCATGAATTACTATAGCTCTAAGAAAAAAGTGGAATCTTCTTGTTTTAAGGGTGCCCTTTCCAATAATTTTAAATTATTTTCATCCAATACTCTAGATACACCTATGAGATAATGTTATGAACTATACCAAATACTGATTATAAGGCCCTTATAACTCAAGACATGATTTATGCACCTTTTAGGTTTATCATAAGGTGAATATTACTGAGATTGCTTTAGACAAAATTGAAGTTCCTTTTAAATACCCCCCATTGAAATTTTCACTCCTTTTGGTGAAGATTTGGGGAGCTTGCATGAATAATAGGATTGGATGGTAGTGAGGAAGAAGAAAAAAGGGTGAATCAATCCTGAACCATCCTCCATGAAACTTCACTCCAATAGTGTAGATGGTAAGGAAGCATCATAAGGGTTTCATTTCTAGTTTTATTTCATGTTAATGGTTTAGTGAGTATCTCTTTGGACCTAGTTGGGTTGAGTTTTTGGGTGATTTTGTGTACAATATTTATTTCCCAAGTGGTGAGTTTTGATTAATGGGTCTATTTGGATGTCTATTGGGATGAGGGCCTCTTTTGGTAGGTCATAGTTTATTGTGCTTGTGTGGACTTGTTCCACTTCTTATCATGTTGTGGTTTTAATATGATATGGTCAAAAAAAATTATAATCTATTTATGTTTTCAATAAAATGTGTAGGACCCACCAACCCTCAATTACCTATCAAAAAAAATTAAATCCTTAAAATAAATTAATTTGATGAGAGTGATCATGCAATTTGAACTAATGTCTACCATTTTTTAGTAATAACTCATAATAAGATGGACATAGTAGAGAGGCTAAGGATGTTATTTTAAATAAATTTGGTAACATTGATTTAAAAGGATATGGGTCTATAATAAATTAATTTTATATGCATTCAATCATAAATCATAATTAAATTAAGATCTGTGCACATAAAATAATTAGAATAGTTGTTAACTCAATATAACTTTTTCAAATCATGAACATCCATAAGTCTCATAAATTAATTATCTTAATTTAAATTATTCATACATAACACAAAATTGATAAAGTGAATAAAAATAATGTTCATATACTTTCCTATGAATTATGTATCTTGTATTGATATGTTGAATCCTAAGAACTTGTGTACATGCTTCAAACTAATTTCTAACTCTATCGGTATCAAAAATGGTCATAAACACAAATTTTTATATTTATATTAATACTTCATGATTTACAAGTGAAGCATGGAGGACCTCTTTGACTACAATTTACTACTCAATTTTATCTTTCATGTGCATGACTAAATAAACTACATCATTGTTGCCCCCTTAATTTTAATGTTAAATAATCTCTTTAGATCTTGACATGAAAGGGATAATTTGGGTTTTAAAATTCATGTGTGGGATCAATTTCATGTTATTCATAAATCTTACATGTATATCAGCCTCTTTAAATAATTCCAAAACTCTATCTACATTGTTGTCAATAGATCTAAACATCACATATATTTCATCAACCCATTCTTGAAGGGATATCTTCATGTTAAAAAAAATTGGACCATATTAATGTCAACCAATGGCATTACTTCAATATTAAAACATAAATATTTCTTAACAAGTTTTTCAAGAGTAGACAATCTAATTTCTAGCTACAAAATTTTATCTTGATACAACTTTACTTTTTGACTTAAAACAATGCCTTTATTTTTATCCTCATAAGTGCTAATCAACGATTCATATTAATACTATAAGGCATTATGCACATAAATAATTAAAAAAAATGGATATAATCCTTATCCTAAGTTTATAATATTTTCAATTTTTTCTTTAACATTTAGACAAACCTTTTGGCCACATCCCCTGTAGTAGTGATGATTGATTCAAGGTCTTCTAAAAAATCAGCCTTTACACTTGATCTATTTCTTATTCCATTTTTCAAGGTGAAAATGTGTTCCTTAGTCTCACATATAACTATTTTAGAATCTTGGGTGAACTTCCTTTTTGTAATCCTCTTCATTGATCTTGTAGCCTGTTCTAATTACATCATGACTTTGGGATTTTAAACAAATACCAATTCTTGCCCATGAAATTTGGAAACTTACACCTTTTATATTTAGTCCTTCCATTTGGAATGAAATAAAAGAGACATAATAATATAGGTTCATGGATTTGTAAAGCATGAAAACATTAGTATGGTATTTTTTGGGTCAGACAACATAAAGGTGATATGTGTAGATGATGGAAAAGTTTGAATTGCAGAGGAAGACATGGGCGAAGTGATAATGGGAGATGTTATGGTGAATGAAGGTGTAAATGACATTTGGCTATATTTTATATTATCTTTGGATTGATCAGGGTTTGACAAAGGATATGCAATTATCTTTGGAAATTTAGGAATGATTTTGAGCTTAGAGGATGGTCAAATGAAGATTGGTTCAAAAATTGACATAAGAAGTGATTATTATTTTTGAATGGAAGGATCAAAATGAATGTATGTATGAACTTCAGACAATATATGATAATATTGGGGTAATACTTATTTGACCTAAAGAGGTACTTTTATATTTAATTGAGGAATATTTCCACTAATTCTTGAAAATATAGGAGTAATGGTGGCACTTTGGGCTTGTGTATCATGAGGAAAAATTGTAAGGATAAAGACACCTAAAGTGATGGCTTAGGATCTATTTTCCTTATATAAACATTTGTAGTTTTAACATACTTTTTATAAGGGGTTTTTTGACATTATTATCTTATTTACATGACTAAGATTAGAGGTATCAAGAGGCACATCCTATAATTCAGGCATAGTAGGAGAAAGGGACAAATATCATCCATATGTCAACCAATATGAATTTTATGAGAAATTCGAATGTTTTTTTTTGCACTAACCTTTAGATTAAGTTAATGTAACTAATTAGACTTTTCAAAAATAAAAATTTGAGTTGGAATATTAAGAGATGTGATGGCATTACCTAAGATGCAAGATATTTTCTTTGAGAAGCAAATGCAATATAAGACCCTAAAATATTTTCCTCATTCAATGCAAATTAGTAAAGGGAAAATATTCTTCATACTATATTCACTTGGGTCTCTCTTATATTCCTTCAAGTTAAAATTTCCGAGCAGACTCCAGTAATCTACATTTTCCTTTAAACTTATTCTTCATGTTGTGTATTGATAAATACCCAATCCAAGGTATAAGGTAAATTATGGTAAATTAATTGAACATGTACCCTTAGTGGCCTTAAATGTGTATTCATTATACCCTTTGGGTCCCAATGTATGAACTCATTATTTTTTAGTGAAAATGAGGGCATGTGAGCCACATAATTGGATAATTATGGCCATACCTTGAAATTATACATTTTAATTATGAGAGGTAATGGGTGTACAAGGGTTTGTTTAATTCATTTAAAAGCACCACAATTTCCATGAATGGTCTGATATTTTTTTTCTTGTTCTACAAATTTATTCAATATAAACTTAAGTAGTATCAATAGACCTTCCAAAGTGAATTTAACTCTTATGATACAATATATTAATTTCCTATAATAAACTTGTTATAGCTATTTCATTAATATTCCTATAAACTAGTGGATAAAATATGTTAGAAATAATTTGAATATTTTATCTAAAATTATGAATATATATCCTTAACAAGGTATAATTCACTAATAATCCAGAGTTGGTGGTCCATGGATGAATGTTTTTGAAATAAATCATTGCATAGATTACATCCATTAAAAATGACAACATATAAAATTTTCCCTAATTATTCTCTTAAAACTTGTAGTGTAAAATTGAACCAGATGATCATTCCCAAGTTATGGATTTTATTATCATTAATTATCATTGCCAATAAGGATATCCATCTCTCATCCACATGTGTTATGTCAATAGCTCCAAATAACCTACTCATTATGGCCATTACTAGTTTAAAACCTTACCTAAAATGCCTAATAGGGATGGGATTGATTCTCATTTACAAATAAAATGAGTTGAGTCATCAAACCAATCCCTAAGGACTTCTCTAGCATAATTTTTATTTAACCATTCTAAGACTACCTCTTAGTTATATACTATATTGGGATTGGATAGTCTATAATATCTTTAATAAGTGACACCAACTATATAAGCAATTGGGTTATTATTTTTTAATGACTACACTATGTCATCATGATAAGATGTAATGCATAAAATATTGTAAATTAGGTCTACATAATGGAATACATATGTTTTTTTCATTTCATGGTGTAGAACAACTACTCTGATGGCCATGACATCTAATGAATATTGACATAAACCCAGGAGAACCTTATTAATTTCATTCTCATCCTTAAAATTTCCACCTCATTGAAGATGGCACTATATTGTTTCAAACCCATACCAAATACTTCATAGTTTAACATTGTATCTAGGAAGACTTGGTCTATGTCAAATGAACAAATATACGGGATGTTGGCCTACATGATTAATTTTTATAATTTCATAGTTAAAATTACTTTAATTTCTTTATTTAAATTCATCAAAATAAGTTTTCTATATAGTTGTAGGTGATAAAAAATAAACAACAAGGGTACTATGAATTTTATTAATTATTTTGAGTGTGTTTATCTATGTTAGTCACTCCCTAATAACTTTAAATTTCATGAAAACTATTTTCCTTCATGTGATTTAAAGGACTCAAATATAAATTTTTCAGCATATACTCTTCAAAATTTTATTTTAATCCCATTTTTTTCGCAAAGAAATTTGAGCAGGACATGTGTACTTATCTTGCACTCCAAGTAAGGGTTGTTGAGATGTTTAGTCAGCCTTCTATGAAAATTAATATCCTTTACAATTTCCATTTACACTATGTTGATTCAAATCTTAGGGTATTCCCACATTTTAAATTTGTGTGTCACTTTGTCATCCTTATATTTTGTGTGTTCTACATGGCATCATATTGCACAATCACATCCTTGCCTTAAGTGTTTATATATGAAGTCCCCTTTTCTTTTAAATGATTTTGATAATGAAAAGTGGCACTTACTCATAAATTTATAGTTCATAAATTTATGAGCATTAAATCCTTATGCATAATCCTTTTTACCCTACAATGTTATGATGGCATGATATCATGATAAGTGGTAGCCTATTTTAGGGTTAAATTATCACAGGTAGAAACTCATCTTTGGAAATATTTTAGTAAATAGACTCTAATGCTTCAACTAAATGAAATATTGACACTTGGAATTGTTCAATTGAATTATATATTTGTAGTAGTTAACTGAATATGTGAGCATGATGATCTTGGGTTACATAATGTGACTAGATATGTGGCCGACACATGAACTCTACTTGCATTCAGTGGCTTGAATGGGTATTGCATGAAGTGTGAATGTTATGAAAATGTAACACATAGAATACCTTATTAAGTTTGAACTCTAAAATGGGTGAATTCAGATGTGACACCATGAAACTGAGTGCAACTACATGTGAATTAGTGTGAATAATATCTAGAACCTATATATTGATACATAAACTAAGATCAAATATTTTAAAGGGAAGTCGATGAATAAAGTTGACAAAAAAGGTTCCAACAAAACCCCTTCAATTTATTTTGAACCTTAAAGTATAAAATGACTTAATGTATAAATATTATTTATTTTAATCATCATAAATGAGTCCTACATCCAAGGCACTTAAATAAAACATCAAAAGTTAAAATAAACAATAAAAGTGTGACTAATACATTAAATTAAAATTGAATATAGATGAAAGACTAACCACTTGTCCAAATCCAATCCCAATAAGCATGTACTTGTTAAAATAAATGATTTATAATCAAAGGGGGTCTCCATTTAAAAATAAATGGAGATGTTTTGGTGACAACAAATAGATGTGCATGTTTTTTATACTTTCCTTATAAATTAGTGTCTTTTCATTCTTCTCTCTAATGTGTGAGTCCTTGTTGGCACATTGGAACCATGTCATTTTAATATATTTTTAGAATAAATAAAATCTAATACAATAGAGGATATTTTAAATTTATAAATTTTATCAATACATTAGATATTTGTAATTGGTAAAAACATTAAATTTTCACAATTGTTAAAAATAAATATAACATTTGGTAAGTTAAATTTTAATTACAGGTTCAATGATTTAGGTCAAGAGTTTAGAACTTAAATGTATAGTAAATACAAAAAAAATTGTATTTCATACATGTCAAAAGTGATTAGAATAGTATATTTATTTGTCTAGCATTCCTAAATAATATTTTACAAAACCTAAACTAAATAACTTTGACTTTCTCACACTTGTGTTAAAATACATGTTATAAAAGCTTTATTAATGGGAAGTTGTAGATTATAAATAATTTAATTTATTATTTATTTTTAAATTAATAAAATAGTATATTATTAAATAATTCAATAATATAATAACTACTCATAAATTATCTTAATCACTTACTCTATATTTAAAACACAATAACATAAAAATAGTAGGATCTTAAAACACTCTCATTAATATAAAAAATAATATTTGGTTCATATTACCTGCTAGACTATATTTTTAAACAAAAAGAAAAAATATATTACACACATAATATGCTTAGATTAAACTATGAAAAATATGAGATGGGTATATCACTATTAGCATGCCAAATAGACACATAAGAAAATTTAGATACTACAAAGATTCTATAGACTTAAAGTAAGAAGGGAGTTTAGTGGTAGGAAAAGTTTCCTACCCCATTGGTTATAAAAATATCAATGAATACATCACTGAAATGAGCCCATATGAGTGTTTGGAGATCACAAACAAGTTTTTGTCAGCTTTGGTAAAGATGGATCTTCTGAAGACAAAAATTTGTTACAAACTTGTGAGTTTAAAATTAATATATATTGCAAAACCATTATGACATTCCTAATAAATATTCAACATAATATAATGTAAATTTTGATATATAATTCCATTAAAAAATTTTATCCATTCTTAAAAAATATTTATAGGTGCCATTACCCACTTCTCAAAAGATAGATACTCAGATTTGGTGATCTTGCACATCAATGTTATGATTCATTTGACAGTTATCACTCTTACTAATACTATGTGAATTATGAACAAAGAAAAATCTCACTTATTTATAGAATATATTTGGCATGGGTATCAAATTAATAAATACATATATGCAAATTAATTGTTTTAAACTTATTTTTCCATGAGAAATCAAGCAATACGATTTATTATTGTTTGCACAGACCCAAGGGAGATGGATAAATTGAGAGGGGAACAAAACCTCCCCAAAAATATATGAAAAATCATAAATAGATAATAAATAAAATTAAATCATAACCCTCCTCTAAATAAATTATGTGCAATTGTTGATAAATTGACCACAACTACTCAACTAGACCTTCCATACTTGTGGGATAATGAATAATTTTTTAGAGATCCAAACAAAGCCCTTCACAAAAAAGGAAAGGTGATGTGCTAAAAAATTGATAAATTTAAATTTATCTTATAACAATTAGATAATAATTTTAATATAGGGTCAAAATGGAGAATTTTTTGAAATATTGGAAAAACAATTGGGGGAAGGCTTTTCCATTTTTTATGAAAAGAATTCAGATTAGTCCAGTGAGTGCCTTTACCATGTGAATATTATATAAGAACATAAATCCATTATGGATTCAACGTAGCAACCTATTTTCTCAACTTATACAACTCTTTTCTCTAAAATAATTTCTTCCCTGACTTATAAACATAACTAAATAGCTAAAAATAAACACACATTATTAAATTTTAATGCAAGATAATGATTTTCAACATCATTAGGCAAATTTATAATTAGGGAAGATTGAAATGTAAATTGATTATATTAAGTGCTAGGTAACATATTATACCACTGTATTTCCTCTATAACTATTTTATTGAACATTGCACGATTTATGTGTTGAATAAGTAATGCACATAGAGATAACAAGCAAGTTTATGATAGTTTTCAGACCCTAGTATCTTTATTATGTGTCAATTTACAGTAAATTACATTGCATGTATTAATATCTCTTACTCGAGAATATAGTGTGCTACTATGTGGTGATATTTCTTGAATATATCCCAAAGGTCATGAAATAAATTAAAAAAAATAGCTCCATATATGTATGTAACATTATAATTTGTATAGGTGTTTTTAGCTCAAAAAATGGAACAAAATTTATTACACTTTTATCTATAGTATTTTTCAAATGGATTATTGATTATAATGCTTCATATTTGGTTGTTATTTTTGATCCACAACGCCTAATATTATTCCAAGATACCCTTCATGTGATCACTTCTTGACTTGGTCTCCCTCTCCTCTTTTACATTCTTAAACTTCACCCTCTTTAATTTTGGGTTCATTTGCATAATTTATTTAGATTAACCATTAAAAATAGAAATGAAGACTTGAAAAAAAATCTAGAATATGCAATAAGTTTAATTTTTTGGTTTTTATGGGCATAAGTGCAATAAAAAGATGATTTCATCATTTTCAATGTACAACTATTACAAATATTGTTTAAACCCCTTTAAACTAATAACACACTTTGGAACATATCCCATGGGTTTAACCCTCCTCAGATAAACCTCTCATAATTGGCATAGGCCTATTAATGGTACATATCCCACCTATTAGTATTTTTAGATCAAGCTCAAATTCTTTTTTAGACAATCATGTTTTAGGATGACTCATTCAAAAGCATACATGTCTTTTAGCAAAACCAAGCTAAAAGGGAAACCCTAGAGAAGTAGAAGGGCTTATAACATTTATACCTAGAATGTAATGGTGTGAAAACACACCTTCAAGAAAAGACAAATAGAATGATTAAACTTATAATATCATCACAGTCTTGAATAACATACCAATATTTTCATATGGGCTAGAATTCATTTGCATTTTTTTAGATGAGTGATATCATAAATGATAATGAAGCTCAAGAGATTTATCGATAAAACCATGATACTTATGGGTTTAAAAATAGTGAAAATAAGAAAAAACTTTTATGATATATCAAATATATATAAAAAAATGTAGATCCACCTAACAATAAATATCTTGGACAACAGACCAAAAATCTTGTCGGGCTTCTTCGCTATAAAACAAAAAACCCAAAAAAATTATAGAGCTTCACTACTACACCAATACTAAGTACCAAAACCCTAAACCCTATTTTAAACCATAAAAAAATTAAAATAAAAATTCATTCTTTTATTAATACCCTTTCTACTTATAGTACAAATCATATGAAAGATCTAGTAGAAAGTAAAAGCTCCTCAAACTAAAATTTGACTGGAGACATGTGAGATAACTGCCACACATTAACTGCATTAAAATATAATGTCATGTCAAAAAATAATATTAATATTTTATCTTTTAGGTAATTTAAAATAATTTAAAGAATCATATTTTATTAATAAATGTGTTTTATAAATATTTTTAAATAATACTATTTTAATTTATAATAAAAATATTCTTTCAATTAAAAAATTTTAAAATTAAAAATTTGGCATAATATAAATCATATAAGCTTAACAATGACTACGAACATTATTAAATTTAAATGATATGTTTATTTATGTAATGTAAGTCAATAATATATTAACAATTACACATAGCCTAGATCAATTAATATGGATGTTTTATTTATAAATGGCCTATATCTCATATTATAATAACATAATTAAGATCATGACATACATTTATATCTATTGAATATCATGATTATTATTATTAAAATAATTTCAATGTATTTTACATTTGGAAAAGGTTAGCATGTCAATTTTTCTTAAAAGGAACCAAAGTAGCAAAGGGAAAAGTGTATCCAAGCAAGTCAAGACTACATTATAGACACATGAGAAGAGGCTTAGTTATTTTCAACATTAAAATTGTATTTTGTGGAAAATATTAATTCCATTATTCAATTTATGACTTATAAACTTTAACATCTATTGGTAACAAGGGATATTTTATCACCTGGGAAGAGGGAAATGTCAAAACATGTATATTCCTCCATTTCTAGTGAATTTGAGGATTCTAATGATTTTGAAGATGGATATTATAATGATGGAATGAAAACACCTTAAATAATGGTTTAAATATATAATTAAATTTTTTTTAAATAATTTTATTCTAAAACACAAATGTTCTAGTAGATTTAAAGACATTTCCTATGGTTATATATCATATGTGCTAAAAGATCATCAAATTTATGTAGAAAAATTAGGCTAGCTAAAGTTTAGTTTAATGGTCAAAAAGGTGAGTTTTTTTAATCTAATCACTTGATTTTGCTATAATGAAATACATTATTAGATTTTCTAATAAAATATTTGGTTCTCCAAAAAATAGAAAGTTCCCTATGGGTTACTGGGAGTGAGTAATTTCTATAAGGTTTATCCTTGCTACATAGCAGTGACTACAATATGAACTTTAGAGGTGTTGCTACCAAGTTGATCCATTTTTGTTCATCTCTGAGCAAGTACAATATAGAGGGAATAATTATAAATGTGATTGAAAATGACATGGTGCAATTAAAAGGATTGGATGGAAATACCTTTGGTGTTCATATAGACAAAGTATACAACTTTATTATATTTGTTGTTATATGTCTTGAAGATATTTCATTTAATGGCATGTTATCTAGTTGGACTATCTTAGTGGTTATCCTATGGATATGAAGATAAAATATGTCCCAAAGGATGTGGAGATAAATTTTTATAATGCATTATAAGAACAATAACCTTAATTGGCATATAATATACAACATTGATAATAATACCTTAAAACTTTCATAAATTCTAGAAATTGAATGTAATTATTGTCTATGCATCTAATACAGAATCCTATGAGAAAAAAACTAATCTATTTTTTTAGGGCTGGCCAGTAAACCTTGTTGCAAGCATGATTGTCTATCCATAATTACCTTAGGATCACTTAAAATGAGAGGTAAAAAATAGGATACATGAATGAAAATTCAAAAATGGAGTTTGTGTTAAATGCATTTGAAATCATTAAAAAAAGGGACCAATCAAGTAAGAAAAAAATTATAAAATGAAATTTGATGCCGTTGATATTTTTTTAGAATGCATGGTAAAACATTTATGACATCCCAAGAAACACTTTATTCAAGTATAAAAATTACTTTATACATGGTGGATTTCATTTAATTAATGGTTTTACATTATTATAGAAACCCAAAAGAAGTATTGTCATAACAATTTCAAACATTCAAAAAAAAATACAAGAAAATTCAAATATATCTCTGCATATGACACATTGTGTAGGACATGATGGAAGCAGAGCTCTTATTAGAATCATTCCTTATAGCTATACACAATCTTCAATCCTCAATAAGTGTAAAAAAAATCTTACATTGTTTCATCTACCCCTTTGTGCCACAACCTAATATCATCAAAATATGAGAAAAACATTATCCACACGTTTTGATTGCAAAGAATAACTTATGTACAAAGTATGATGTGTGTACATATATTTTGAATCGACATAAATTCACCACATGCCTAGATATAATAAATCAATTGGAAGAGTATATGAAGTTGGACAATGACTTCATTACAAGTTGTGTATAATGTTATGCCCATAGACTACAAGCAGAAGAACACCTACATAATTTCTTGAGCATTATGCACGATAAAAGGGACAAGATGAAAACTTACATACTAAGGATGGGTATAAAATAATAGTGAATAAGTAATATTATGAACCTTATAATTAATTTTATTTTTATGTTAACACATGGACACAAGAATGGTGGGTTTAGCCACTTCAAACTTTCATTTGTTAAATGTGGGGTTAATTTTATAGTAACATCATTAGTTGTTTGTTTTAGGAAGCTTGAATAACTAGTGAATAATATGTATGGTGTTTTTTTATATAATAGTTTATCCTTCAAATATCCATTTCATGATTCTATACTAGAAAATTAATTATATGAAAAGTGCAATGAGTACAAGGGGAAAATATTTTATTCTCAACCAAATAATGTTTATAACACAAGTATTTCATTAATAAAACAACCAATGATGTTTTACTTACAATTGGATAATGATTTAAATGACAACTTAAATATTATCTTGTTTTCATTTGAATCCATGTTGATAGCACAATGAGGTTTAAAAATTGTGTATGTAAGCTTCCTTATAGTGGGACACACACATGAGGATATAGATGGAACATTCAGGATATTATCAGTTGTGTTATGTAAAATAGAAACATTATCTTTGCCTAAAATCTTGGACACTTACTAAACATGTTAGGAATGACCAATTAAATTCATTCCATTCATTTTTTGTGAGGTATATCACTTCAAGGCATTTGTGGAGCCAAATATATATGATGGGAATCACATGATAGTGGGTATTAGCAAACCTATACACTTTAAGTTTCATGTTGTGCATAATGTATTTGTGATGGAATATAAAGCAACAATCAATGATCTTTATTGGTATAGTCCAATTAAAATATGGTAAACATTGCCTCATGGTAATCTTGACTTGCCTATAGAGCAACCTCCACTAGCACCCTTTAAGGAAAGAAATTTAAGAGTTGAAAAAAAGAATAAAACATATATTGAAAATTTGTGAAAAAATGTTATAGATGGAAGTGAATAATTTTGGATTTAGAAAATATAAGTTATTGGCAAAATATATTACATTATTTGAATATAACCCTTGTTAACTCTAGTTATAATTCAATCAATTTTGTGGCTAAAAATAAATCAGGATTTGAACATCAAAAATCATATAATGGGATCCACCCCTTCTCTCATGGATGATTAATTTAGTTAGAATATCCTAACTAATAATTATATTTACATGGGGCAAAAAGGAATTAAATCTAATGGTGGATGTGTTTAAGGGACATTTCCTTATAATAAATCTAGGTTCAAAACCTTATTTAGTAAAGATGGGTAGAGTTACAAGGGATGTTTACATTGAAAATGATTATGAGAATGAGGCTCAAATGGTGATAGTTCAATGGTGGAGATTTATTGGAAAAGTAATAATATAAAAAAATGCATCAAAATTGTTTGCTTCTAACTCAATGGTGGAAAGAACCAAAGGAAGGAACAACAAAAATTTATGTCGATGTCATCATTTAGGCATGGGAACGAAAAATAGGATGGGTTAGAAAGAAACTTAAAAATATTGAAATAGGACATGATGCCATTAAGGTATACATTGCACAACTTGAAGAGGTTAATGAAATCCAAAGTCATAAAATGATTAATATGTAATAATTTTTTCAAAAGGTAATTAAATTAAACATCATATATCATTTCATCTTTGTTTGAGATGTGAGTTTTTCAAAATTTATATCATTTTATCTATGTGTAGTTGTGTAAATGAATCATTGCCATTAATGATGAGTGGTAAAAATGTGAAATAGTGAATGATATGTTTGTTATCACTTTTTAAATGTTAATCCCTTTTGGGGTTGTTTAATTTTCAGTATGAAGGCATTCTTTATTACTATTATCATTTATAACATGTATATTTTTAGGAGATTTTTTTTAATTTAAAGAAAGAAAGAAATATGGGATCTTAAAATAGTCACTTTCTTATTCTCCTAGTATAAAATAATTCAAATCTTAATTTATTTTCAAAAATAATAACATTTGTGAAAGGTGTATGCATAAACTTATATAAGGGAGATAATCCAATAATGGAGCACAATCACTAGTTGCTTAAATAAAAAATATTAAGGTGATGATTATACCTAATAAGTTCTTACTTAAAATAGAGGTTAAATTTTACATATTAAATTTTTTTAATCATACAATATGAAAGAAATTTTTTGAAAAATTGTATTAAGGTTTATGGTAAATATATATTAAACTTTAATATTTTTTCTTATGGAGAAAATTTTCTAAAAAATTATATTAAGGTTTAACATTTCTCTCAAATGGAAAATTTGAATTGATGTTGGTCTTCATCTTTCCTATTTTTTTATGGTTTTGGACGTCCCATACAACATTTGTTAAATTTAAAAACTCTCAATTTCTATATGTGTAATATTAGGGTGTACAAATTATTTTGAAAATACCTTGTGAATGTATGCCCTTTTAGTGACTTTTCCTTAAATTTGTAATATGTATGTGTTCATATGAATAATCTTAATAAATTATCATTTTTTTTAATTTTATTTCCAAATAACTAGTAAAAATTGAAAATTTTGTTATGATGGTTGCAGATCAAGATTCAGTGTCATCAAATTTTAATATATTGAGGACATCATGATCCAATACTACCATTTAAGATACCTTATGATTTTAAATGTCATTTTTTTTGTTCATTAGGCAATGCTTCATATATATTATTAATATTAATATTTGATAATGGTAATATTTTTTTGATATTTTCTAGCTTTTATGGAAATTCAATATTTATTATCCCTTTTGTTCGATATTATCTAGTTTTGATGGGACTTTTGTATTTATTATTATATCTCTCATGTAACGATCATCTCCATTTTTAAGTGTGAATAATTATTATAATTTAAAAATAATTATCATTCAAAAGGGAAATCATATTGAAATGCATTCATTATTTATTTTTTGTTAACAATTCTTTTAACACCTATCTACAACACCATGGCCTCCCATTCAAAATTAGTTGAAACAAATATTTTCTATGTTCCACTCTTTGATGGGGACATTCTCACTATCTTTAATCCATCATCTAGTGGATCAATGGATGGTCATCAAATCTTTCGTAGGCAAAGAGATAATGGAAGCAAAAGGTGGCAGTTAGACGAAGGCAAAGCTTCTAGAGCTATTTAGATGTAAGTTGGAGTATCATGTACAGGATGTCATC